>PVKS010004545.1:0-92171 GCA_004027875.1 Aplodontia rufa
AATGTGTGACTCCGGATTACCAACGTCAATGTGTGACTCCGGATTACCAACGTCAATGTGTGACTCTGGATTACCAACGTCAATGTGTGACTCTGGATTACCAATGTCAATGTGTGACTCTGGATTATCAATGTCAATGTGTGACTCTGGATTACCAATGTCAATGTGTGACTCTGGATTACCAATGTCAATGTGTGACTCTGGATTACCAATGTCAATGTGTGACTCTGGATTACCAATGTCAATGTGTGACTCTGGATTATCAATGTCAATGTTCAATGACAACGGCCTGAGAGCCTCCAGCTCAACTCCAATAAAGAGAATGCTTTCACATGAAGAGGGAGAATCTGATTCTGTCAGTTTCTGCACCACACTTTGAAGCACAGATTTCCAACTACAGAGTTTAGGCCTATACATAGATATTAGAAGCCATACTCTTCTCTCATAGAGGAACTGACCCCCTGTGAGGCAAACCATTCAGTTTTGAAGAAAAGTTTCCAGAATAGTACTAGGTATGTGAAAAGTGCAACAAATGTGAGTTAAGAAAAAGACACACTCTGAAGTGCCATTAACTGCTCTGAAAATTGCTGGGACTCAGCCACACTGCAGGGTGTAGTCCTGGTCCCATCTGCAAACACCCCGACTGCCCAGAACTGTTTGACACCCTCCACCTGTTGGCACTCCCCGGTCATCTCATCCACATGCTCAAAAGGGATGATCCACTCCCAGACAATGATGGAAATTATGACTAATGCCCTAGGCCACTTTAGAACATGCGCACTGTTTTCTTATTCGATCTTCACAAGCACCTAAAAACTGGGTTGTTTTCCCACTTGGGAGGCTTCAGTGAAGAAACTGGGCCACCAAAGCGTTAAGATATGAAGGCAAGAAGAAATCAGGACTGGGAGTGAGAAGTGTCTGATGCCGGATAACTTCCTCCCACACCGAACGCAGGTACGGGAGCCCTGCAGAAAACGCCCTTTCAAGCAAAAGACAGTTTTCACCTATCAAGCACAGAGATGGCCCCCAGGAGCATCTCGTGATTGCTAAGAAGCCTGCAGCGCATGTGGGACAGGGCCCTAGGTGTCTCCAAAGGTTGGTGCATAGAAGCTGTATGCTGCCATAGTTTCCTGTGCTACCCATTCCTGAAGTTCAAACGACAATGACAACACTTCCACTGGGGATGGGGATGACAAGAACAGGAGAGATGCCTAAGCTCTCGCCCAGGGGTCAGAAAACATTTTCTGAAAAGAGCAACATGGTAAATAATTTGTTTTGTGGGCAATAAAGTCTCTGTTGAAAATACTGGACTCTGCTGTTACAGAAAAGCCACAACCATGGGTAAACAAAGGGGTGTAGCAATAAAACTCTTTTTTTAAGCAACAAAAACAAGCATGGCAAGCCATCATTTTCCACCCCGTCTCTAATCAATGCTGAGACACACTGTCAAGAACATTTCTGAGTTCATCATCTAATCATTCTCTGGTCACATCTCATAATATGCTATTAGTCAAACCTGTTTTGCCATCTACAAAATGATATATAAACATATGATAAAGATATAACCATGAGACCTAGGATAAATTATTTAATCTCTCTCTACGTCAATGTCTTCATTCATTAAATAGGAATAATCCAAGTAAGAGTGCCTGGAACAAATTAAGTGCCCCAAATGCTGCCTATTACAATGATGTAGCTCGGTCTTATCATTAAAAGTGACAGAAGAATTGTTTTACACAAAAATGGGGCACATGCATACACCGGTACACACACCTGCATCTTTACAAAAGTCACCATCACCTAACAATCATCATGGACATGAGGGTACATTCAGAAAACTCACCTGTTTTTTCCTCCATGATTTTTACCGAGATGACATTTTTATCCATGGGGTTTGGATACTAAATGAAAAAACATAAAGAAGAATTACGATTCATCTTTTACCAAAGTGAATTAGTGAGTAGTAACCACAGTTATTTGCAGGATCCATAAATATTTGCCAAGCAATCTCTCAGTAAAGGCCAGTTTTAAATCAAGGATTTCGGTTTCATCACTGAGGCTGGATAAGTAAAATGTCTGGATTTTTATGAAATTCAGGGAAGAGCTTTAGGTCTGGGTGGACAGGAGGAGTGAGGTTAGGCCAATTAACAAATAACAATACTATTAATATTGAGCTAGCCTAACATAAATCAAGAGTATTCTTCGTGCCAGACACTGTGCTAACTGCGTCAATTACATGATCCCAGGTAAATCCATCCAACAGCTGCTTTCCTGGGCTATATATTGTTATCCCCATTTTTCATAAATGGAAACTGAATAAAGATTGGATTGCTTAGAGTCACCCAGCTGTCCCCTGCTAGAGCCAGGAAATTAAACCAGGCCTGTTTAAAACAGAAAGAATTCCTTCACCACTGTCCTCTACCATTGCCTGGCAGCTGGATTAGCATCTCCAGATAATAATCATAGACATAATCTATGCCAGGGAAATAGTAGGTGCTCTATAAATATTTAATTTGCTGATTAAATTCTCTGGAAAGACAATTTGGATGTAACAAGGTTGATAATAGCTACCATTTTTGTCCTTGGCAATTTACATACATTATCTCAGTTAATTCTCAAAACCATTCCATGAAGTGTTATTTCTTTTCCATTTCATATATGGAAAATAAAGCTTGGTTAATAAATTAAATAATTTGTTCAGAATAGCTCATGAGTAATGCATCAGGGTAATGTAGTTTATCCCCAGATCCTTTCTGTCTGCCTGTCCTCCTAACCTACTGAGAAATTACCTGGCCAGTTACCCTTTATATCACTCAGACATGTAAGGAGATGGAGGGGGCAGAAGCGATTCCCTCAAAGTCACAGATCAGGTGGAGCCCACAGAGCCCCTGGTGCCTGCCCCTCCCAAGGAAGGTATCCTGCCTCTTAAGGGATCACATCTGAAAAGGAAATTAGCAGGAAGTCTTATCTAAGACATAGGAAGGTGCTGACCAGGCAATAAGAGCAGCAGGAAAGCTGAGCCCTGACAGAAGAGGGGCCCTCCACTTGGAGAGTTTGAGCTTTTTAAGTCCCCTGAATCCTGAGAAATAGAAAAGGAAGCTCTGTGAGTGTGGGTCTCCGCAGGCACCGTGTGTGTGTGTGTGTGTGTGTGTGTGTGCGCGCGTCTGAGTCTGATCTGATTTTCAGGGGATATGGTCTGTCACTTTCACACATGCTTAAGATACCCGTGGCCCCAGAAAGCCACTAGATTAGAACGCTGGCTCTGTGAGGCAGGGATATGGTCCACTTTGGTTGCTCCCATATCTCCACCGACCAGCAGTTTCTGGCACACGTCAGCACTCAATAACTATCTGCTGAGTGAGTGGGCGATTCGGAATACAGACTTCTGTGGCCTCAGGGATCTGTTTAGAAGACAAGCTTTTCCTTCCACAGGGACCAGACTTTGAAGAGGGAAGCGTCTCACTCCTCAGCTGCCTCCACAGGCCCCTCTGTTCCTGTTGGCAAACGTCACACACCTCCATTCTGGCAACCGCGATCTTGGGAACTGAAGAAAAATACGGTTTATCTATTGTTTGTTTGCTTGTTTTGCAGTACTGGGAATTGAAACCAGGGCCTTTCCCAGTCTTTATCAGTGACTGGGGAAAACATGGCTTTTATAAACTCCTTTAAAAACACTCATCCAGCCAGGCACGGTGGCACACACCTGTAATCCCAGTGACTCAGGAGGCTGAGGCGGGAGGATGGCAAGTTTAGTAGTGAGGCCCTAAGCAACTTGGCAAGACCCTGTCTCAAAATAAAAAGGGTTGGGGGGGGTAGGTTGGGGATGTGGCTCAGTGGTTAAGCACCCCTGGTTCAATCCCTGATACCAAGAAATAAGTAAATAAATAAAATAAAAATAAAAACATCCATTCATTCCTTTTATCCCAGAAAGAAGTGCTCAAAATGACAATAACTGATTTTCTGAAGTTTAATTCTTCATAGACACATATCCACCACAGAGAGCTGGGTTTAGATATTCTAACTCTCACCACCAGAGACCTTCATAGATGGCCCTTGAAGCAGGAGAGGATCTAAGACTCTCGCGGCCCTGGAATCACGTGCGCATGTGTGTGAACTGTAATTTGTACACTAAATTAAACTAAGACTGTTTCTTGTACCATATTCTGGTTTGCTTATTGTACATCCACAAATAAATCCTGACTGAAAATCATGTTGTAAATACACTACATGATGTTGGGAGACTACCAAACTAAATCACAATAGTTGGAAATGTGAACGCCACAGAAGTATAGTGATAAAAGTTTTCAAGGGGCGTGGGGATTCAGCTCAGTGGCAGAGCGCTTGCCTAGCACGCTCAAGGCCCTGAGTTCGGTCCTCAGGCCTGAAAAAAAAAAAAAAAAAAACTTTTCAAGTTCTGATTACTTCACTGAGCTGTCTGTGAAATTCCTAAAGATCGTAAACTCAAATACTTCATACTTTTACGTACTTTTAATGCTTTCTTATTAATACAAATGTGTTCATTTAAATAACAGTGAGAACTCTAGTTGTTCCTTATTTGAGTTGTTTTAGAACACACCATGCCAGATACTGTTCCAAGCACTGCAGATATAGTAAAGAAACAAATAAAATTGTAGCCTCTTTTAGAATTTACATGCTGGGAAAACATGCAATAAATACATATGCCAATTCTGCTCAGAAGAAAATAAATCCGACTGAGGGATAAGAAGCAAATGGAAAACCATGGGAGGGGCATTGTAAAATACTTAAGGATCACTCATTAGACAATGCTTATAAATAACAAAAGTAAAATGGAGATCTTATTAGCTGAACAGAGACCATGAACTGTCACTGTAGGAATCACTTGCAAGATTTAAGTCATTTTCCTATATAACTTCTGGAGCTGTACCGGTATGACCCTTTAATTTCCATACAAGAATAGTGAAAGAAATTAGGGGTTTGTGTGCAATAGCTAAATACCATTACACCATGACGTGAATGGCATATATTCTGACTTTTTTTTTTTAAAGAGGTATTGAACTGAGGCTCCCCCTCTTTGGTGTTACTTGAAATGATCTGATGCCATCTTGTGGTAACTTGAATATGCATGTTTTAATTCACAAAATTTTATCTGAAGTCCCATAACAGGAGTTGAGAAAGGGAAGGCTGAACACCAACCTGGGAAAGGCCAGGTTTTTCTGGACATCTTTTTTTTTAATATTGTTTTTTAAGAGAGCGGGATAGTAAGACAGAGAGAAAGAGAGAATCAATTTTATTTAGCTTTTCACGTGGCTTTCTTTGCTCTGACACTCCGCTGTGTACGCGGTGCTGGGGTTCAAACTCACGTCCTCGCACATGCCAGGCAAGCGTCATAACCATTGAGCCACCACTCCAGCTCCGTCTCTGGACATCTTTTCAAGTGCAGTGTGACTGTGGAACTGATCAAGTCAGACGGGATCAAATCCATGAAAGACTTGTTGAGCATCCCCTGCGTCCACGCAGGGTGCTGCATTAGTCAGAGGTCGCCACATACATGATCTCATTTAGTCCCCCTCCTCCAAAAAGGGAACCCCCTTAATAACTATTCAGCAGGGAGTTTTTTGTTAGAAATCTAATGGTGTGAAGCCCACAGTCAGCATGGTCTCACTGGGACTCTCACATCCCCATTCCACACTGGTGTCTATCCTGCAAGCAAAGTGGTCTGAGGACCTAGATTCTGCCCTTGTCTTCCTTTAACCTGGTTCAGCACATCACAAACTGCAGCGTGCATAAGAGTTTCCCATAAAGCTGCAAACATACACCAGTTATAAGATACTTTAGGGATGATTTAAGGGATTTTTCATTTTATTTATGATTTTTACTTTCGTCACAAAATGTGTAAGATAACTCCTTTCCCAAGATATAATTCTATTCAAAAATCACTGTACATAGTACAGGTATGTAGCAGTGTAACAAATGTAAAACGAAGATTTTCCTCGGTTGCCATATACCCCTGCTTTTATTCATTTCTTACCTATTAAAAGGTCAGAAGCCAAAAACTGCATGATGCAGGGGAAGGGGTATACATAAAACAAACACAACAAGAAAAAGGAAAAGGACAAAAAAAAATGAGTCCATCCAACTACAGAAACAATATGCATTTCCATCGTGGATGGAGCTTTACGAAGATAGGGTATTTACCTTTCTTGTTAGCTGAGAATAAAATTCATAACTCAGAAAACCTACTCTCAGAAGTAAGTTGTGGGGCTGGAGCGGTGGCTCAGCAGTTTCGGTGCTTGCCTGGCAAGCACGAAGACCCGGGTTCAAACCCCAGCACCACGTACACAACTGAGTGTTGGAGCAACTAAGGCCATGTGAAAAACTAAATAAACGTGTTTCTCTCTCTGTCTCTTTCACTGTCCCTCTCTCTTTAAAAAAAAAAAAGTAAGTTGTTATTAAAATATCATCTTTCAAAAAAACTCAGAAGTCAGTGCCTGCTTTTTGTAATAATCCTCACCAAAAGTGTCAATGACCTCAAAAGGAGTCATTATGTACCAACTTTCAAATGGGAGAACAGGGTAGCAGGTGAGTTAACAGATCTCTGATTAGTCCTGCAAAGGAGGCCATCATGACCTAAAATAAGTCTGGTATATTAACATACACATATCTGCTTTATAAGCTTTATGGGAATCTGCTACCCAGGCTGTTTCCAAACATGTGTCTGCAAAGGGATGAAAGTGCTGAAAAGAGATTTGGTGTTTAGCTACAGAAAGAAATCACCACAAGCTGTGCCAAATCCCTTTTGTGAGCTCCATGAAATAGTCTATCTTGGAAGAAAAGCAAAGTTGATTTTATATGAAGATCAAATGAGTCATTGATTAATCAAAACTTGAATGATCAAGGACTGAGCATCTATGTCAACATATTTTGAGTGGCGTTCACTGGTCTTTTGTGCCAGGTGATGATGAAGCAGAAAGAACAAAGGACAAGGAGCCAAGATGTGAGGACCATGATGCTGACATCAATGAAGCCAGAGCATTGAACCCCAAACAATCCTGGAAGGTCCTGCTCCGAAAAATCTGATTCTAAATGAAGACCAGCCAACATCACAGAAGCCTCTCTCAAAACTGTCCCAATAATCAGCAATGGCATAGTGAAGTTTTTTGAAAAGGTGGTTTGTAATTGCAATACAGAGGGAAATCTTATCTCAACTTTAAGTGAAAGCACAGACTCAAAGCCTTCTTTTTGGAGAGGGAACTGGGAATTGAACCAACGGGTGCATTACATCCCCAGCCCTTTTGTGTTTTTTATTTTGAGACAGGGTCTCACTAAATTGCCCAGACTTCCCCAAACTTGCAATCCTCCTGCCTCAGCTGCCCCAGTAGCTGGGATTATAAGCATGGGCCACCATGCCCAGCTAATCCAAAACTTTTAAAGATACAACTAAAAGGCTAGGGGTGTGGCTCAATGGTAGAACACTTAACTAGCAAGTGCAAGGCCCTGGGTCCCATTCCCAGCAAAGCAAAAAAAAAAAGGATACTAAGTCACACAATAATGACTAGCACTCTTCAAAAGTACCATGATCCAAAAAGACAAAGAAAAACTACGTAAACATCCACCTCCAAGGACACTAAGACATGACAATTAAATGTAATGTGGGATCCTGGATTACATCCTAGACTACTGAAAGGATATTAGTGAACAACTGGCAAAATATTAGTTAATAGCATTGTAACAATGATAATATCCTCGTTTTAAAATCAGGAGCTGGGAGTGTAGCACAGTGGTAGAAAATGCACTTAGCATGCACAAGACCCTGGGTTCAATCCCTGCCACCAAAACAATAAATAAAACTTATGCTGTGCTTTGGGGGAGCTTAGCAAGGGAATTCTTTTTAAGCTTTCTAAGTAAAAAGCTTAAAAATTAATTTTTTAAAAAGACACAATGTTGAAAACTAAAATGAGTTTTAGCATCCTAGAGACCTGAGTTGGAAGTGCATCTGTGAGACTCTTGGGCAAATTACTTTGAAATGCCTTAGGTTCTTCATCGTAAAACAAAAATAAATGCCTACCTGAAAGAGTAATTACAGGAATTAAAGGAAAGAGACTCCCATAAAGTATGACACCAGCACCAGGAAGGTACTCAATAAATGTAGCTGCTTGTGGAACCAAGGAATGAATCAAGACATTGGTTTTTACTTTGCAATCTGCTTCAGTGCAGCATTAAGTATATTGCTGGCTTCCATCTGCAACCCAAAAATGATTAAACAATTGAAAAATTATTTAAACAATGCTTCCAATTTTCCTAGACCAGTGAAACATCACAAATCCACACTTTACAATTCAGAATTTGTGGAAGATACAATGGCTCCCCTGGCTCTTCCAACTCTGGCTTTAGGGAAAGCACCATTATCAGTGAAAAAAAAGAACTAGAAAGAACATTTACTCCTAAAAAAAAGAAAGGTAACAAACTGTTTCTAGGTGCTTTAAAAGCTTTCATAGACTTACAAGTCAAACATGAACCTTGACACTACACTATAGGTCTGCAATGTCCCTGAGAAACATTTGTCACAAGGATGAGTATATGCCTGTCTCCCTTGATAGGGAGCTCCTTGAGGACAAGACCGTTTTTCCACTTACCTTCACATCTCCCAGGGACAAAACAATGCACAGACTTACAATGAATGACAATTAATAGACACATGATGAACCTTATACTTTGATAATTAAAAAATATTCTTTCATACACTAAGCCACATTCCTACTGGATAAATGTCAAAGTGCACTTAAAAATTACTTAAATGGAGCTGGAGTGGTGGCTCAGTGGTTGGAGCGCTTCCTGGTAAGTGCAAAAGACCTGGGTTCAAACCCCAGCACCACATACACAACTAAGTGTTAGAGAAACAAAGGCCAGATTGAAAAATAAATAAAATTGATTCTCTCTCTCTCTCACTCTCTCTCTCTAAAAAAGAATTTTAATAAATAAATAAAAATCACTTACATGGCATTTTAAAAATAATTTATCATTCAAACGTATACCTTTATCCATGCGTACTCACCCTTTTACTGCTCCAAGTTAGTAAATATTTCTACAGACTAATTCTCTCAATTTTTCATTTTCAGCTTCATGGAAGAAACCTAATAAATTATTATCATCATCATTTATCAAGAACATTAAAAGCAATTACTGTGGGGCTAGAGGGTCTCTCAATGGTAGAGAGCCTGCCTAGCATGCACCAGGCCCTGGGCTCATCCCCACCACCACACACACAAAAGACGTGTCCACTGCGTGCCAACATTATATATACCTATGTGCCTTGTCCAATTTAATTTCCCCCAATAACTCCTGAAGTTAGTTACTTCTACTCCTACGTAATTCGGCTGTCACTTGTACTACTGTGGATTGAGCCCAGGGCCACTCTACCACTGAGCTACATTCCAGCCCTTTTTATTTTGAGACAGGCTCTCACTAAATTGCCCAATTTGGCCTTGAGATCCTCCTGCCTCACCTGCTCGAGTCACTGGGATTACAGGAGTCCCTAGCCTATTAATCTTATTTTGTAGTTGAAGAAACTGAGGCATAGAAAAATGAATCGGCCTATCCAAACTCCCATGGCTGGCAGTTCTCCAATCTGTCAGAGCCCCTGCCCTTCACATCTATGCCACTCTCCTTCGTATCATGCTGCCTCTTCTGGAAGAATTAAGGACAGGAAGATAGAAGTGAAGAAGGAAAAAAAACCTATTACAGCATGTGGGAAAAGATAAACAGCCATGTGTCACGTAGGCCTATGGTTTATCAGGTCATTTATTCTAGAAATGTAGGCTCACCCTAAATATTTCTGGAGCTCTTCAGGGAGAGATGTTGCACGCATGTAAGTGTCAGATTTGCAAGAGAGAAAAGACAGGATCAGAAATGGAAACATTATTAATTACCCAATCATCTTTCTACTCTAACTGGAAATAGCCATTCATAAATCCCCTTTATGCGCTTAGGGTAAACACTCAAGCCATTTCATTCAGCACATTAGGTCCCAGCTAGAATAAATAACATCTGAGGTCATGTATTGAAGCAGAGAAATTATTTTAATCTCTCTGTTTTACTGCAGTATTCAAGGTAAGGACATGTTTCTGAGCCTTCTTTGGGTACTTCAGATACATCTGAAGCAAATGACAAAATTCTTGCCCCAGGAAGCCTAAACTCTTACAATGAGTAGTTTGCTATTGCACAGAGTCAAGCTGAACAACTCCTGGTCAGAAAATCCTTGACCTGTCTGGTCTTCTGCAGGTATAAACAAGAAACAAGAAACTCCAGTCAATACAATAGCTCTCTAGGTCCTTTGTAATGATTTTAAATTCCAGGTAGAGGAAATGTAAGAAGTTCCCTTGCCTCCAGCTCATAAAAGGCAAACCCATTCAAAAGGCCTGTCCCTGCTTCCAGAGAAGTCAGATCTTCCATACTGCTACATTCATCTATACAATTGTGTTCTTTTTGTAGACGATTTTTAAGTAAAAGGAAGGAAACAGCTGTAAGTAATGAGAGCTAGAAAGCCAAGAGTCATACAAATAAAGAAACTAAAACATGCTGTCAAGAGCCCTGACGCTCCAGTTCATGCAAAGTACAGTTCAGCATCTGATGAATAAACCACTGTGGGTTTCCTAGCGTTCCTCCTTGAAGAGTTCATTGAGAAACACTGTATCCATGAACGAAGAGTCCTGCATTGTTTGTTTTCAAAGTGCCCCTTATCTTTATACAGCTAAAATTTTGCCTGTGGTATCCAACAGGCAGGTGTAAGAAGAGCAAGCATTCTTTAGGTCTTAAAAATAGTAGTATATTATAACTTGGAAGACAAATCCTAACATACCAAAAGTCATAGATCAGTAGATTCTATTCAAAATAGAACTTCCTCTGTTCTAAAGTGACTTCAAACATACCATTGTGCAAAATCAGACTGAATGGTTCTCAGAGATCCTCATATGATTGTCCCTTCTGCCAAGTGCTTTCCTTGGAGGGAAAAAAATGTATATATATACACATATGTGTGTGTGTGCACGCACACGTGTGCATAAAAGGTGTGTGTGTATCATATTTTTCCAGAAAGACAATTCTATTTTAGGCTTATAAAAAGCATTTGTGTCAAACTGTTCCACTTCTGATCCTCACAACAACCCTGGCAGGCAGGTGAGGTAGTTCACAGATGAGAAAATACGGCTGTTTTGAACAGTTGTGCATGCTGCTCAATGTACAAGAGCTCCCAGTCAAGCAGGCCAGCAGACACAGGGCTGGATCCACCTAGAGGAACAAGGACCCTTTTCTAATTTGCATAAACAATTCCATTTACTTTCCACCAGCCTCTTGTTCTAGAAGCTCATGGAAAAGGCCCCTAAACGGTGCCTTTTCTAATTCACACAAGGACACAGTATAATACCACTTACGTTTGAAAGCACTGTGAAAACCATTTCCCATAGCTACTCATCCTTCCGATGAACCAGCAATGCCTGGAAGCCAGGTCTACTGACTTCCAGTCTGTGGCTTCAAATAGCACAAGTGAACCTTCTCAACACAAATTAATTCATTGACACCACATAAATAGTCACATAGCTCCTCCCAGGCAACCTCTAAAGAATTGTACCTTCCAACATGTCCTTCTTGCATCTTACTTGCCAGGTGCAGCCACTTTGTTAAGCATCTTATAAGCAGCACAGCAAACCCTAACTGAATGTAGTCACAATAGTGACCTCAGCTATAACATATGACACACAACAACCAACCATTTGAGCTTACCCAAATCACAGAATCAAGAGGATTAAAAGCCTAACATAGCCAAGCATGGTGGTGCACCCATGAAATCCCAACAACTCTGGAGGCTGAGGCAGAAGGACTCAAGTTCCAGGCTGATCTCAGCAACTTAAAGAGACCCTGTCTCAAAATAAAAAGGGCTGGGGATTTGGGTCAGTGCTTACCTAGCATGCAAGGCCCTGGGTTCCATCACCAGCACTGGGAGAAAAAAGTCTATCAGAAGTTTAAGTCACTAAATTTTGGAGTGATCTATTATACAGCAGTGGATAACTGGACCACTCCATGTTCTCACCCTAAGACACATCAAAGCTGTACCTTTACGTCAGGGATGAAAGGTCCACCCAGATGAGTAGATCCTGAAAGAAGACTGTACAAAAGGAGACCAAGATTGGACAAAGAACATGAGCAACTCGATTGTGAAACATTTTATTCCCTGTGTAATCCTCTGAGTGGCCATTATGTGCAAGGCAGCAGCACATGCCAAGTAGGGGAGTGGGCTTCGGATGCAGGTGTCCTGGAAATCTGGCTGTCCTGCCTGCTGGCTCCAGGAACTTGAGAAAGTTAATTAAACTTCTCTGAACCTCAGTTTCTCCATACTGTGAAATGGAAGTCAATAATAACAATTTACCAAGGTTGCTGGTAGGAGTAAAAATGACAGTATATGTTAAGCGCATGCACAAGTGTCCATGTACACACACACACACACACACACACACAGAGTTCACCTAGAAAACTCCTATTCGTGCCTCAGCCGTCTTTTCACAAATGCCACCTCTGCAGGAAAGCCTCCCTAAAGACACCTATGGGACTTCAGAAGACCTTCCTGCCATACTCAGTCGCTGCACCATTAATGGCAGGCTCACCCACTACAGACCATCGGCTTCGTTAGAAACTGGTCTGCCTGTTGTTCCCGACTATGTTTTTCTAGGACCTGGCAGAGCGGGCGCACAGAAGTATTTAACACACCCGTCACATGAAAGAAAAACATTTCCCTAAGCTAACATGTGCCAAGTACTCCACCAATAAAGGTGTAGCACATGCTACATACTCCTGCAGGAGTGGGCACTGCCCAGAAAAAGCTTAGTCCAATCAGGAAATGAGACACCACCAGAATCTGAACCTAGAGATGATTAGCGAGGTCTAGACAAAGTGCCTCCTGAGTTTTGAGGAGACAGAGATCACCTCTTCGTTATGACAGTCCAGAAGAGCTTTCCAAAGAAGCAGTGGTGCTACAGTTTGTACCCTGAATATCCCCCAGAGGCCCATATGTTAAAGGCTAAGTTCCCAAGGTAGCACTATTGGGAGGGGGCAGAGCCCATGGAAGGTGGGGTCTCCTGGACGCACCTTAGGTCCCCGAGGCTATGCCCTTGAAGAGGATTATGGAACTTCAGCCCCCTCACTCTCTTTGATCCCTGGCTGAGATGTAAATGGCTTTGTTCTACTAGGTACTCCAGCCATCACGTGCTGCCTCATCGCAAGCCCAAAGCAACAGGGTCAATGGATCACCAACTAGAACCTCCAAAACCATAAGCCAAAACAAACCTTTTCTCTTTACAAGTTACTCATCCCAGATATTTCATTACTGTGATGAAAGCTAACACAAGCAGCCTGAGAGAATCCATACTCTAAAATGCCTTTCCTAACCGAACATGGAGTGTTAACTATACCTTCTTTGAACCCAGATGTCTGGCCTAAGGCAAAATCTACACCAGATCCATCATTTATTCTTTCATTCATTTTTTCATTTGCCAGATTGTTATTGAATACCCATTAGGTTCAAGGCACTATACTGGAATCAATGAACAATATCAATAAGTTGACATTTCCTCTAAAAAAAAAAAACACCCCAAAAGCAACACCATGTTAAGCAGCATTCTAACCCTCAGTGACCCGAGTACCCAACTGTGTCATCTGTAATGGAGGACAAGCCCTATCACTGAAAAAAAAAAAAAAATAAGGACCTTCATCTCCCCCAGCACCAGCCTTAGCTTGGTTTCCAGGTTGCATGTAGATTTCACTGTCCAAGGCAAATGGCAATATTTTAAAATCTTGCTTAAGAATATGAAAGTTGAAGGGACTTAGAACATCTTCTGGACCCAGACTCCACACCAATGCCTGTAATCTCAGTGACTCAGGACACAGAAGGATGGCAAGTTCAAAGCTAGCCTCAGCAACTTAGGGAGGCCCTAAACAACCCTGCCTCAAAATTAAAAAGGGTTGGGGATGTGACTCAGCGGTTAAGTCCCCTGGGTTCAATCCCCAGTACCAAAGAGAAAGAAGAAAAAAAGACCTGGTACAGGCACCCTCATCTTACAGTTTCTAAGTCCTGGAGAGAAGACCCTTGGCCAAGGTCACCAGAGAACTAACTAAACACAGAACCAGACTAGCATCCAGACTACCTCCCAGATGGGTGCTTTTAGTTTTTCAAAGAAATTTACCAAGTTCCTATTAGCACCAGCCACAGTCTTAGGAGCAGCCCTTGTCATGAAAGAGGACCCTGATATTTCAGACAGAGTTCTCAACTGCACTAGTGCAAACAATAACATTTTGGAGCCCTTACTATCAGCCGCCTTGGTAAGCACTTCACATTAATTATTCATTTGATGCTCACAACAACCCTATGAGCTGAAACCATTATTTTCCCCATTTTACAGATTACAAAACTAAGGCTTAGGGAGGGTAAGTGACCTAAACAGTCCCACAGCTGTTAAGAAACAATGTGCTGAGGTGGTAGAGTAAATCAGGAAGAGGACTTCAACAGCCTCCGCCAGCTTTCAGGAGGTTAGAGATGGGCGAGAAGGATCCACAAGTCAGTCGGTCAAGTGAAGCTCTGCCCAAGCTGCTCGCTCCAGCTGGGCGGGGTGTAGACGTGATGCCCTGCACGGCGCCTCTTCCCTCATCCCACCCGGGAGTCTTCCAGGAAATCTGCCCCGGCCCTCGGCCCGCACGTCCCCTCCGCCACCCTGGCGCGGGAGGGAGAGGTGGTTCGGTCGTGGGTCCGATTCCCGCACGGGCAGAGGACCCGGGAGGGGAGCGCAACAGGCGGCAGCGGGGAGCGCGCCGGAGAACGCGAGCCCCGCCGGGGCCAGAGGAGGCTGGTACCTTTCGGAGGAAGCTGGCGACCACCTGCTCGAAGGGGTACTTATACACCTGGTGCACGTCCACCGTGACCCCCATGCCCGCCACGGACCACGCCTCCGCCAGCGCACGGCAGCCCGAGCTCTGCAGGGACCGCAGGCGCCCCCGCCCGGGCGGCCAGGGGCGTGGACTTTCCTCTCGGTTTTCAAACTTTGCAAACTTTATTGTCCATTCGGAGAAACAGACAGCGGTTCACGCCCAGGTCCCCTTCCGCCTGCGTCCCTAGTAGGGGCAGGCGGCGGGAGCGCGCCCCGGGCACCCGCGGCTGCGCGATCTCGGCCGGGCGGGGCCCCTCTAGGGCCAAGCGAGCCACTGCACCCTGGAAGCCTTGGACTTTTTATCTTATCACCGCTTGGAGTCACAGAACAAACCTAAACAGCTGGTGACAACACTTAAAAAAATGAGAAGAAATGCATAAACTATCCGCCCTTAAACTTTAAAGGTGAGCACATAAACCTCCTCAGTGTTGCTGAATCTGCTGAGACCACAGCAACTGCTGTGCTTGCAAATCCGCGCGACCCGACTTGGTCGGTAGCTGCCTGAGGCTTGGGATTGGGCTCCGCTACTGTAAAATTGCCCTAAATTCCTAGGAGTGTCTAGGAAATAATCTGGTTTGTGTATCCAACGCTGTCGGGAAGTTCCTTTGCTCTCCAAAGGTGAAACACCCTGGAGCAAGCACTAAAAGGATAGAAAGGGAATTCTGAGAACTCCGTACTCCAAGGAACAGATGTTACTAGCATAAGTAAGTTGATCCACTTATTCAGTAAAGTTCGTCAACATATTTCTAAGCACCTACCATGTGCCAGGCATTGTGGTCGACACTGCGTTCTGCAGTGACTTAAATAGGATCCTGCTACTGTGGAGAATAAGTCAGATGATTTAACACCCATTCCACAAGGCAGAAAAATAAAGATGATGGTAGGTTATAGGTAGAGGACATGATTCATGCTCCCCACAAATCACGGACCTCTACGATTGCCCCTGCCATGCATATGGAATTAGTCTGAGGAAGCCCTAGCTTTGAGTAAGTTTCCTCCTAATGCTCACCCAAGCAACAGAAAAAAAGCAGCAGGAAGAGATACACCCACTGTGGCAGGCCGCTTCTTAAATTCATAATCATTAACCTCAAGGGGCCTCTTAATGGTGCTAGACCCAGGCTCTACTAAAACACTAAATTTCCCTAATCTGCTTACCTTCCGGCACTCCTCTCACCTCAGACTTCCAATACCTCCTTTCCCCACCTTATCCTCAGGTGATGGATTGCCTTGCTTTCGTTTTCACTAAGTAGGAAACATTTGTCTACTACTTGTCCAAATGCCTTTCCTTCTCTCATGTCCCTCTAGGTAGACTATAGGCCCTTAGAGTAGGGACAGTCTCTCAACTTGTCCACTGAATCCAGAGGGTGACAGACAAATGCTTAACCAACAGCTATCCTTTAAAAAGCAAGCCAAGCAGGCACCGTGGCACACGCCTGTAATCCCAGCTACTGCAGAGACTGAGGCAGGACAGTCACAAGTTCAAGGCTAGCCTTGGCACGACTTGCTGAAACCCTGCTCAAAATGTAAAAAATAAATAAATAAAAAGGTTTAGGGAGGTAGTTCAGCCGGAGAGTACTTGCCTAGATTGTACCAGGTCCTGGGTTCAACCCCCAGTAACAAAAGAAGAAAAAAGTCCTGATTTCTAAGGATTACCAATTATTGCAGTGTAAATACTCCTATCATGTTTAAAGTTACCAATATAATGTCACTATGGAGTTGGGAAGAGAAGTGCAGGAACACACCATTATATGGTATTTCCACATACGATAGACATAAAGAACCACAAGGGGGCTGGAGCGGTGGCTCAGCAGTTATGGTGCTTGCCTATCATGCACAAGGACAGGGGTTCAAACCCCAGCACCACGTAGACAATGAAGTATCTGAGCATTGAAAGCCACATGAAAAATTCAATAAAATTGATTCTTTCTCTCTCTCACTATCCCTCCAAAAAAAAAAAAAGCCAGAAATGTAGATAATAAGAAAATGCAATAACATAATTAGGAAGTGATGAGTTTTGAATATGTGTTACCTTTTTAAATATAATCTTTAATTATAAATTTAGATAATTTAATGTTTAGCTAGAATTGTGTTTAATCAGCTCTAGCACATCATTGAAAGATCCCATCCTCTTTCTTATTCAGGGGTATTTTTTATGCATTATTGCCCCTTTCCTGTCATCTAGCATTTGCCTCCAACTATTAGCATTCCAACCAGTACACAGGATGCTGTGACTACTTCCATCTTAAAAAACAAATACTCTTAACCTCATATCTTCTTCCAGCTGTGTTCCAAATTTCTATTCCACATTTGCTCCTCAGAAGAGTGGCTTATAATCTCATAAACCCATTTCAATCAGTTTTGGTCCTCTACACTCCACTGAAACTACTGTGGTCAGGGTCACCAATGATCACATTGCTAAATCCAATAGTTAATTTTTAACCCCCACCTTAATAAACCTACAGATATCATTTCTTTGAAATACTGAGTAAGCAGTGTGGTACACTGCTTTGATATGGAATATATGTATAATTCCACTTTATTACCAAATCTTCCTTACCAGAAAAAAAAATAGTCTCCGTGGGAGGCCTGACAGGCACAAAGTAAAGATCATTTGCTTGTAGTTTATGGTATTACTGGGACTCAGAATAACACCCCAATATTTTTTTTAATACTGAGTTTTTTACCCAGGGGCACACTACCACTGAGCTTTATCCCCAGCATTTTTTATTTTTTGAGTCAGGGTCTCAAACTTGCAATCCACCTGCCTCAACCTTCCAAGTTGTTAGGATCTACAGGCATATGCCACCATTCCCAGTGTGAGTGATTTAACCTAAAGATGATTAAAAGGCCTTAAAATTAGGCTCAAAATCAAGGTCGCACTGATTTTGACTTGCTGTTCCTTCCACAAGGGCAGAGAGAAGCTTTCCACAAATTTCCCTTTTCTGCTTAAAATTTGGACCCACCCAAGAAGACATGATCTATGAACTTTCATTATCTAAACTCATATAGCAGGAAGAAAGATTGAAGTCGTATGTCTGTCAGCATACCTGGGTAGACTTTTTTTTCTTTTTTGTTGTGCTGGGTTGGACAGACTTTTGTTACACACCAATGTCTTCTATTTCAGTGCCATTCACTATTCCAAGGAAAATCATTTATAGTCCTCTGCCCACACTACAGGCCCAGTGAACCTTGACCCAGGCCCCTGTATGTTTCTCCTAGCCCATTGATTCCCCTGAAAATAATTTACTATTCCCCTAAAAATTATCTACTTTACCGTTGCTCCTCTCCCCTACGTAAAAGGGGGATGGATATAAGCTTAAACGCATTGGACCAGCAGATAATCACACTCCTGCGATTTCCCCTTTGGCACATTGATAAATACGTACACCTTTCCTCCGCTTCGTCTGCCTGTTGTCTTCTCATTTTGGCAAACCTTCAGAGGACACAGAGAAATTTCCCCTCTTGTTTCACCTACCCCTATTACCAATAAGTAGCTAGAAGTCAGGCCCAGGGCCCTGTGTCCACTCTGACCACCAATTTCTTCCAGATTATGTCCTTGGAGAGCTGCTCGATAATTTCTGATTAAGTGACGGCAAAAGGCCAAAGTTGTGTCCTGAAAGGTTAAGGGAACCAGCACTTGTTGGCCTACTGGGAGCTGTTTGGCTGAGTGATTTGTCTAACAACAAATGCCACCTACCCATTCCAAGGATATCAGGGCTCTCTAAAAGTAGAAATACTTGCCAGACTTAACAACAAAAGCCTGTGATCTTGTGGCTTAGAATCTCCGCCAGTTTGTACAATGATAATCTTACTTACTGTGTATATCCCCTGAGGGAAAGGAAAGGGACTATGGAGCCAGTTACTTTCATGTGCAAATAGGTGGCTTAACTGGTCTGGGACTTGAGTTAGGACTTTTGCTGGTCAACTTTGGAAGCTTATGACCTCATTTGGTCTTCAAGATAGAAAATATTCTTGAAAAGAAATATCTTGAAAGAAATTTCACAACATACCAAATTTCTTTTGTATCTTCAAAGTGAGGCACAATGATTTGGACCCAGTAGACATCCAATCCATTTAAGTTGAATGAATAAAAATTGATCCTTATAAGTACTGGGAAACTTAAATAGACAGGGACCATCAGTCCTCTTGCTGGCCTTCTCTTTACCCTTTTCTCACCTTCCTGATGAGTTGGTTTCCTTTTCTGACCATCCTGACTCTTTCTGTCATTGATTCTTTCTGTGCGGTCTTGTAACTTTGTATACATAAGCTCTCCACTAGACAGTGAGAGTCTCAAGACTGAGAGGAAATGTGTATTATTCACTGTTATCTATCCAGTGCCTAGAATTCCTGGCACATAGTACATAGTTAATACATTTATGAATGTATTTAACATAGGGAATGACCTCCAACCCTGCCCCTACCCTAGTTTCTCCATCAACAAAGTGACTAAGAGGGCCAGGATTACCTCTGAACTCCCTTCTAGCAACCTGAGATTTCATGCCAGGGCAGGTAACAGGGATATAGTTACTGAAACCAGAGAACAAAATAGGAATTTATAAGAACAAAGCAAAATCTCCAAATTTCAATGAGGATGAGTAAGACCCATGGCATCCTTGAACCTGACTTTTCTTCCCCCACTCAAGGAAGAAATTGATAATAGACTCAGAGGAAGTCCAAGAGTTTCATTTCAGCAGAAAGGAAATATTTCATGACAAGAAATCAGCAGGTCATTGGATCATCCAACAGGACACAGAGACCCTAGAAGTTCTGTTTAAGTCCAATGACAGGGGAAAACAATATATAAAATATCTAGTATGACAAGTTAGTATGGGTGCTGAGGAGAAAAAATGAAGTAGGAAGAAGGAGAGTCTCACTGATGATCCTTCTTCCTACTTCGTTTTTGGAGGGTAATGTTAAAGTTTTGAAGACTTCCCTTTCAGGTGACATTTCAGTAGAAAATTTGAAAGAAGAGAGGGAGCAAGTCACACTCATAACTGGAAATGATTATTCTAGACAGAGGGAATGTCAAATTCAAAGGCCCTGAGATGAACAGTGCCCTGCTGTGTTTGAAAACTGAAGAGCCAGGCATGGTGGGGCACACCTATAATCCCAGTGACTTAGTAGGCTGAGGCAGGAAGATCACAAATTCAAAGCCAGCCTCATCAACCTAGTGAGTAAAAAGGACTGGGGATGTAGCTGAGTGATGATATGCTCCTGGGTTCAATCCCTGGTACCACAAATAAATAAAAAGGGAAACTGAAGAGGCCAGTGTGACTAAAGTCCTGGGAGATAAAGTAGAAAACAAAAATCTAGGTCACATAGAGTCTTCTGGTTGGCCTTATTTATTGAGATGAAAGCCACTGAGAGTTTTGATCAGGGTAGAGACACAATCTGGTAGAGAAGTTCAAATTTCCCTTTAAAGGCTTGAAGTGAGTCTTCTGATGTGAATTGACACTGGACAGATCAACGAGAGAAAAGGACACATTTTATTACAGGCATAAGCATGAGAGCCTTAGGGAATATGAATGAAACTCAAAGTTCCAGATAGTTGGAACTTAAATAGCATATTGAGCTACAGAAGGAAACAGGGACTTGAGGTGGCCACAGTTTATGAAAGAATCAGGGGGAACGAAGTTACTGAAATGGAAGTTGTCTTAAAATACAGGTCAAGTCTCCTAGGTAATTTTGGGGAGCTGCCCTCTGAAGAATAGATGAAGAATCTGTCTGGATATCAATGATGATTTTTACTTTCCTTTCTGGTTAATCTTTCTTGATTATTTAACTTGATTTCTAGGTCAGGCATGGTGGTATACATCTGTGATCCCAGCAACTTGGGAGGCTAAGGCAAGGCGATCACTAGTTCAAGACCAGCCTGGGCAAGTGATACCATGTCTCAAAATTTAAAAAAGAAGAAAAGAAAGAAATGGGTATGTAGCTCAGTAGTAGAGCACCCCCGAGGTTCAATACGAAGAACTGGAGGGGGAAAAAGACTTCTAGGGAGAAGGGTTTAAGACAATAGCATTTCTTTTGAACTCAAACATATAAGTGAATTCCAGGGAAAGCCCCTCCTGGAGAGGGGGTGAATTAAAGATTAAGTTAGGAAGTCTTTGGCTCTGATGTAGCTCCCAAGATCTATCAGTTTCTTTTTTCCTGGTGCTAGGGATAAAACTCAGGGCCTTGCACATGCTAAGCTTACACTCCACCACTGAGCTACACTCAGACCCCTCCAATTTCTTTTTATTCAAAATCTCCAGCATGTCAAAGCACCAACGCTTTGCGGTATTGTTATCTGAACTCTATATTTTAACAGTTATGCTGACTTCTTACTGTGTGGAGAGGTGACTATGATGAAGCAAAGGGAAGGCAGAGACCAACGAGGAGGCTATTCCCAAATTCAGGTGAGATCATGGTGGGTTAGACCCTAGTGGTACCAGTGGAAGTAGGGAGCAGTTTTTAGACCCTAGATCTACTGTGAAGGTAGAGATGGAAAGGTACATGGAAAGATGAGGAGCAGGATAAGCGGGGGGAGCCAAAGACATACCGGCCACCACTTGGAAAAAGCTCACCTGATCGTAGAAGGAAATAAATTCGGCTATATTTTCTGGGATTGCTATAACAAAATACCACAAAATGCATGGCTTAAAGAAAAGGAATGTATTGTATCTCAGCTCTCAAGTCCAGAAAGTAGAAAGCAAGGTGGCATCAGGATAGGTTCCCTCTGAGGACTGAGAGGGAGAAGCTGTTCCACGCTTCTTTCCTAGCTTCCCATAGCCTCAGGCCCTGCTTAGCTGTGACTTCACATCCTTATGCCTCTGTGCATCTGTTGTGTGTCTGAATTTATAAGGATGCCCATATATTACATTAAGAGTTCCCCTATAGCCAGGTACAGTGGTAGACACCTGTAAATCCAGCTACTTGGGAGGCTGAGACAGGAGGATTATAAATTCAAGGCCAGCCTCAGCATCTTAGTAAGACCCTGTCTCAAAACACAAGCTAAAAAGTACTGGAGATGTAGCTTATTGGTAGAGTTTCCCCGGGTTGGATTATAAGTACTACAAAAGGGGGAAAAAAAGAGCTAACTTAATGACCTCAGCTGTTATGGGCAGAATTGTCACTCCAAAATTCATGTGTTGAACTCCTTACCCCCCCCCCCGTGCCTCAGGATGTAATGTTATTTATTTATTTTTTGATCCTGAGAATTGAACCCAGAGCTTCACACACATGCTAAGCATACTGTCTACCACTGAGCTATATCCCTGTTATGGTTTGTATGAAAGGTGCCCCCCAAATGCTCACGTGAGACAATGCAGGAAGGCTCAGAGGTAAAATGATTGGGTTATGAGCGCCTTAACCCAATCAGTGAGTTAATTTCCTGATAGGGATTAACTGGCAATTGAAGGCAGGTAGGGTGTGGGTGGAGGAGGTGAGTCACTAGGGTGTGCCTTTGGGATATATATTTTGTATCTGGTAAGTGGAGTCTCTCTCTCTCTCTCTCTCTCTCTCTCTCTCTGCTTCCTAGAGTCAGGCCTTGAGCCATTTCCCTCTGCAACACTCTTCCACCATGATGTCCTGCCTTACTTTGAGCCCCAAGGAATGGAGCCAGCCTTCTATGGACTAAAACCTCTGAAACCGTGAACCCCCAAATAAACTTTTCCTCCTAAAATTGTTCTTGTCGTGTCTTTTAGTCACAGCAATAAAAAAGCTGACTAATACAACCCCCAAGCTGATGTAACTGCATTCAGAGGAGGACCTTTGAAAAGGTGATTAAGATAAAAATGAAGTTATCAGTGTAGACCTTAATCTAAAATGACTGCAGCCATTGGAAGAAGAAATTGGCACAGAGATGTGCACAGAGGAAAGACCTTTGTAAAAGCAGAGGGAGAAGACAGCCATCCATGGGCATGGTAGTACACACCATGGTAGGTTGAGGCTGGAGGATTGCAAGTTCAAAGCCAGCCTTGGCAACTTAGTGAGGTCCTGAGTAATTTAACAAGACCCTGCCTCAAAATAAAAAAAAAAAGAAAATAGAAAGGCTGGGGATGTGACTCTGGTTAAAGTGGTTAAGCACTACTTGGTTCAATCCCCAGTGCAAAAAAAAAAAAAAAAACAAACATCTACAAGCCCAGAAAAAATGAACCCTGATGATACCTTCATCTCAGACTCATGGCCTCCAGGAATGTGAGAGAATAAATCTCTGTTACTGACTCCACCCAGTCTATGGTACCTTGTTATGACAACCCTAGCAAACCCATACATCTTCTTAACTCTATCATCTGCTAAAACTTTCCTTTCCAATGAGATCACATTTATGGGTGCTGGTGTTAGGACTCCAACACCATTTTGGAGGATACAATTTAACCCATAATTTTGCCCCCGTTTGGATTTTCTGAGCTTCACCAGGATCTTTCCAATAAGTTTCCTTTGGTGCTTAACTTAATTTGAGATGAGTTTTCTATTATTTTGAACTGAGACTCCTACCTAATAAGATGAGAAAGAAAAATTTACCTGTTGTGAATTTATAAGCAAAAGGAAAGAAAGGAAAAAAAAAATCTTTATTGCCCAATCTTTTTCCATCTCCAAATCAGTCCAGCTCCTGAGACCTTTGAAAATTGAGCTGCCTTTCACATTTTCATTTTCATCTCCTTGTTTTTGTTCACCTTGATTGTTTAAAAATCCAATGAGAAATTTATTCATTCTGTTTGTTTGGTAAAATTGCATCCTTTAAGGTCAAATCACCTTACACCCTAAGTACAAAATGAGAAATTTTCTTTGTAATTGCAATAGCAATTAATGGCATGCATTTTTAAAAGCATCTATTTAAGATGCCTCCTGTCTGGGAAGACCAATTTTAAAAGACTGATCTCATACAAGACTGAGAAATTACTGAAGGGCAGTTATGGTCGTACTATAGATAATAATGATGATATGACCAAAGGCATACAGAGAGAATTTCGAATGAAGTATAACTTAGAAAGCTAAGTTAATTTTTTGTATGTATTAAGCCTAATGTGCATAAATTTTTTCTTCTGCTGGGGATTAAACCCAGGGCCTCAACACATGCTAAGCCCATGCTACACTGCTAAACTACACCCCCAGGCCCTTAACACAATTTTTTTTTAAAGAGGGAGGAAAAGAGTGTCCGTTTTTTATTTATTTTTTCATCTGGCCTTTGTTTTTCCTCCATTTAGTTGTGTGTGTGGTGCTGGGGTTTGAACCCAGGTCCTTGTGCATGCCAGGCAAGCACTCTACTGCTGTGCCACCACTCCAGCCCCACCTTAATATAATTTCAAAAAGTCCTTTATTTTTTTTATAGTGTTGGGGATCAAACCCAGGGCCCTCATGCATGTTAGGAAAGTGCTCAATCCCTGAGCCAAAGCTTCAGCCCCCCACATATTTTTCTAGGGCAGGAAGATATGAGCAGGAAGGTCTTAGAAGATGGAATGGGGGGTGGAAAAGAGGACAATAGAGGCAACCATAATGGGTCCCCAAACAAAGGAAGAGTAAATTGAGTAATTTTGTAACAATAACTTTGGTTGGTTATTACTCTTCTTTTTCTCAAAGGACTGATTGAGGAGATTGACTGAAATGGAAGTATTACGAGTCGATCAAGTTCCAACAAAGAATGACAATTAGCAGATAATAAATCTGTACCCAAGTGCAGGTGCAGTAAGAGCTGTACGTAGTTGTTCAATCTTTTCAACAATCTCAGGAAGTGAGTATCTTAGATTGGGATCCACAGAAATCCTTGACTATGAGACAAGGATTTACCGACAAGGGTGCTGGGGGGTGCTTTGAGAGGATAATCCATGAGGAAGTAAGGAATAATCTGCCCCCAAATTTGGTTCCATCTGAGACCTTAGTTGGTTCTGTAGGAAGTTCTATAGTTGAGTGGCCACCATTGAAGAGGGGGCTAGGTGGACAAGTGCCCTGCAATGCAGGATAAGTCTCAATAAGCAGCATAGCTTTGAGGTGGGGAGGATTACAGGGCCTGATGACATGTGGGTGGAGTACTACCATATTATCACCATTATTATCCAGTTTACATATGAATGAACCGAAGCAGGGAGAAGGTAATTATGCAAAGGGAGCAGAATCTCATTTCCCCAAATTTTTGCCTGCAAAGATATAATGTAATGGATGCAAAGTAAGTACAAGAAAACTGGAATGATTGGAAACCTGGACACACAAGTGTCCATGTTAAAAGATGTTCCCAATGAAAGGATAAGCCATTCAAAAGAAGTGTTGGAGCCAGGGCCAGTGGTGCATGCCTTATAATCGCAGCAGCTTGGGAAACTAAGGCAGGAGGATTGCAAGTTTAAAGTCAGCCTCAGCAACTTTGTGAGACCTGTCTCAAAATTTTAAAATAAATAATTCAAAAGAGCTGGAGATATGGTTCGGTGGTTAAGTGCTCTGGATTCAATCCCTGGTAAAAATAAATGAAAGAAAGAAAGACACCCAGAGAGAGAGAGAGAGAGAGAGAGATGTTGGTGACTTGTGAAATCATGGGAAAACAAAATTTAAAAGGTAAACATTTATTTTGGAGAAACTGCCCCCTAGAAATAGAATAGAAGATTCATGTAATGACTAAATAATTCTTTCCCATTTGGAAAAAAATTGCCCTTCCTAAAGTGGTCATATTGGAATTAACTTCAAGCAACTGCTTATTCCCATCTTGGTTAGTTCACCAAGCAGGATGATGTTACTGAAAGAACAGTATACTTGTTGTGTTTATTTGGGTACTGGGGACTGAACCCAGGGGTGCTCTACCACTGAGATACATCCCCAGCCCTTTGTATCTTGAGACAGGGTCTTGCTGAATTGCTTAGGACTTGCTAAGTTGCTGAGGTTGGCCTCGAACTTGTGTTCGAGCCTCCTGAGTCTCTGGGATAACAGACAAGAGTTGCTGCATCCAGGGTAATTTTATTTTTGAGGCAGGGTCTCACTAAAATGCTCAGGCTAACCTTAATATTGCAATCCACCCACCTCAGCCTCCCAAGTAGGTGGGATTATAGGCATGTGCCACCATATCCAGGTAACAAAGCCCATTTCTAATTGATGTGGTGGTGATGCCTCAGAATAAAGTGGCTCCTCATTTTGCTTTAGTTTCCCAATAGCTTGAGTGACAGTTGTGTGTGTGAGTATGCATTCATTAGCACTCTGCTACCCTGAACCTATCCCTAAGTATGGACCCTCCCTTAGCTAGAGGTAAGACAAAACAGATGCTGGGTATGAAATTGGAAGGGCTAATTCCAAGAATATACTAAATTTTCCCTTGGCATGTGCATCCCAGTAATATCCTTACATGTGACCAGGCATGCCAGACTGGCTTATCTTTACTACAGTTATTTCCACTGTGTTACATCTGGTGACCAGGAGACTAGGCACCCTGTAGTTTCTGTGTAAAATGGCATTCTGGTGCTGTCAGAATCTCCTTAGGACAACCGATTAAGCAACTGTCAAAGGATAAGAAGATAATTCTTAGTCTCCCTAAGATGCTAATTAGTCCATCAACAGCTGCTTCCCTAACCTCAGAGTTGAAATAAAGAGGAAGCATAAATGGCAGTTTTTCCTGGGCACAAATCTCAAAAGATTGATTCATCTACCATAACATATAATGCCAAGCGCCAAAAGGTGCCCCATGACCTTGGAATGAATGATAAATGTCACAGTTTATGATTAATCATAAAGGAGACTCCAGAAAACAGGGCCTACACCTCCCCTCTAGCAACCATGGGACTGGATGGAGTTGCCAAGAGAGAGAGCAATTAAACAAGAAAAAACTGTTAGTACTAGTTCCTGGGACAAGTGTATCTGGGATTCAGAGGCATATGTAAAGTGAATAAATAATTCTTGGTTAAGTCTATTTACTACACGCCCTTCATACTAGCATTTGTCAAACATTTTCTGTGCACCTGGCACAGATTAGAATAGATATTTAAAAAAGAAAGAAAGAAAGAAAGATATGGTTCTCTCTTCAAAGGGTGAACTAGAATTGTTGGTTGTCTTCTCAGCATCCATTCTGCCTTTCTGTCTTCCAGACACAATCCTGTTCTCCTTCAGGTCTTCACCCCACTCTGATACTCACTACCTCAGGGACCTGAAGGGAGATGGGAATCGGACCACCCCAAGCTTCAGGGTTGGAACTGATTGGTCTAGGGATGACCTCCACTGCCAGGGACTGGCAGTGCAATGGGCCTATGGCCCAATCTGGACCAATGAGACATGAAGAGAGGTTCATTGAGAGCTTCTGGAGCAAGCTCCAACTACCCTGAACGTGAACAAGGAAGTGCCCAGCTGAAGATTAGCAAACATCCTATGTTACTCGGTGTTGTGGTTTTGATGAAAGGCATACCCTAAAAGCTCAATATGTGAGACAATGATTGGGTTATGACACTCGTAACCCTATCAGTGAATTAATCCCCTGACAGGAATTAACTGGGTGGTAGCTGTAGCCTGGTAGGGCTGACTGGAGGAGGTGGGTCATTGGGGGCATGCATTTTGGGTACGTATTTTGTATCTGGCATGGAGTCTCTCTGCTTCCTGATCATCATGAGCTGCTTCCCTCCACCACATTCTTCTTCCATGATGTTCTGTCTCACCTTGAGCCTTAAGGAATAGACCTGGTCTTCAATAGACTAGACCTCTGAAACCATGAGCCCTCTAATAAACTTTTCCTCCTAAAATTGTTCTTTTCGGATTTTTTAGTCACAGCAGCAAAACAGCTGATTCAAACACTCAGCCTTCTGTTGCTGTGATAAAATTCCTGAGATAATCAGCTTGAAAGGAAGAAATGTTTATTTGGTTCATGGTTTCAGAGATTTCAGTCCATGGTTGGTTGGTTCCATTGCCTTTGGGCCTTTGGTAAGGCAGAATATCATGGAGACAAATGTGTGGTGGAGGAGGCTGCTCACCTCACAGGCAGGTAGAAAGCAGAGAGGAAATGGTGGAGTAACAACATTCCCTTCAAGGACATGACCCCAGTGACCTCACTTCCTTTCATTAAGCTCCACCTCCTAACGGCTCCTCTGACTCCCAGTAGCACCACAGGTTGACAATCACACCTTTAACATGTGACCTTTGGAGGACATTCAAGATCAAAATCATAACAGACATACACCACTCCTGTGATGAGTGGAGCCAAGAGTTGGAAAAAGGCTGGACTTCAAGTGAACACTGTGGGGGCCCAGGACCAACCAATGCTAACAAATCCACTTTATTACTTTTGGTTTTTATTTTCAACATTAAAAATCCTAATTAGCATGCTCAAGGTCCCTAGTTCGGTCCTCAGCCCTGAAAAAAAAAAAAACAATCAAACAAAAGAAATCCTAATTAGTATGCCAGGCACGGGTGCACACCTGTAATCCCAGCAACCTGGGAGGGTGAGGCAGGAGGATCACAAGTTTGAGGCCAGCCTCAGCGATACACTGTCTCAAAATGAAAAATAAAAAGGGCTGGATATATGGCTTAGGAGTAAAATGCCCCTTAGTGCAATTCCCAGTACAAAAAAAAATAAAAATCCTTAATTAGTAAAAGGCTAACAGTCTAGACCTAGCTTGCCTAGAAAGATATTTTCTACAATCAAGCCATATGATAAAATACTCTGTTGGAATTAGATTGCAATTAAGATGAGGTCTGAATATTTCTTTATGTCTCTATCACCCAGTAAGCATTAAATACGGAATCCTTCATGTGCTTCACATAAGATAGTGTATAAATAAGAGCTCTGGTGGTGGAAGGGCTATTCAAATAAAACAGCAAAGGAAATAAGATATGAATACAAGCTCTTAACAATAATAGCTAACATTTATTGGGCACTTAATGTATGCCAGGCCCTGTTCTTTGTGAAAACACTTCAAGTAATTTGCACAGATTAATCCATTTAATCCTTCCAATGCTGTTGTTATCGGTTTTACAGGGAAAGAACCGGAGGCAAAACACAGCTACTCAGATTCTGATTAGAAAGTTTGCTTATGATGAAAATTCTCAAATAACTAATGACTAATAAAAAATAAAACCTTTAGGTCTCATGCTTCAACCAATAGAACTTCTCGAAACCAGTTTATAACAGGAGTGTTTAATCTTATGGATAGGATAAGAGGATGAAAAATACAGTTTTACTTAGTTTTCTGTAACAGTTTAATGTATTATGTTGATTCATAGATCCTTGAAAACCTGTTTTTACATTTTGCTGCAGAGTAAAGGTTATTGCAGAAGCATTTGATAATCCATGCTTTTATTAGTCCAATCTGTTATCTGTATCATCTTAATAAAATGTATCTACTTGTTAACCTAGACATAATAAGCCATGTATCTTTGATCAAAACCCCCAACATATGAATCTGTATTAAGGTTCCTCAGAAAAGCTGAACCAATAGAATATATATAGTGGGAGTTGGCTCATGTGGTTATGGAGACCCGGATGTTCCACCGCCTGCCAATCCTCCACATCCTCCATCAGGAGTTTATGGTGTGGAATTCAGGCCTGGTCCAAAGTCCTGGAGCCAGGGAGCCGATGGCATAAATCTAGGTTCCAGGCTAAATGCCTGAGCACAGGGGCCCCTGGGTTAGTCCCAGATGCTGAGGGCCTGAGAATATGGGGTTCTGATAAGCAAGGGCCAGAGAAGATAGCTGTCCCAGCTCCAGAAGAGAGTAAATTCCTTCCTGCTCTGTTTTATTTGGTCTGGACCCTCAACAGATGGGATGATGCTTTGGTGAGAGAAGATCTTCTCTACTCATTCCACTGAATCAAATGCTGATCCCATCCAGAGACAACCTCAAAGGACACACCAGCAATGTTTTCCCAGGTACCTAGGCAACCCTTAGCCCATTTGACAGATAAAATTAACCAACACATGCTCCATGTCTTTATCTTAAAATTGATAAAAATGCAAAAAATAAGATAGAAAAAGAGACAGAATAAAATCAGTAAATATCTAAATAGGTAGCAATTGCCGTTTCTTCGTTCAGTAATTTTCGGGAGCTTACCACATGTTATGCACTTTTCTGGATGCCAAAGAAACAGTGAACAAAACAGATCCAAGGAGCTTACTTCCTATGACAGAAACAGGTGCTAAATAGATCATCACAAAACTAAATACACATTAGATATTTTGCCTTGGCTGAAAAGTAAAGGGAATGCAGAGAGAGAATAAAAGTAGCATCTAATTCTGCTTGGGTGTGTGCCCAGGTAACATCACACATAGGCGGGAACGAGAAGACTCATAGGTGTCTTGTGTTTTTCCTACCAGCATCCACACTCATCCTTCTACAAACAACCCAGGTCTTTCTGGAGCAACACTCTACTTACGTTACTAACCTTGTGCTTTGGGGACATTTCTGCCACCCTTGCAGCTGAGACCTAGGCTAAGCCAGAAGAGAGTGTATTCCTTCTCTGGCCACAGAGATAATTCAGTGGGCCCAGAAATGAGCATGTGACCACCGGGAGGCCAATGGCAACAGCAGGTGTTGAAACAAGGCCGAGATGAACCACTTGCTGCCTCATTCTGAGTTGTATTCAGACACTCTTCTGCATCAACCTGTTCTTCCAAATGGAGCAAGTGAGCCGAGATGCAGAAAAGTACCCAAGCACCATCTGATGAGGTGAACCTTAGGCGTATTATTCAAACTCTTCACTGTAGTAGAATTTTCCCCAAAGTGTCCTGGAAATGCTTTGACTCAGTAAGTTGGTGAACATGTATTAGTAGTCATTCCCCTAGCTTTGTGCTTTAATTACAGAAATACCAGTTAACTTAGTGTTTCTGGCACCTCTGGGCTCTCTTGCTCACTCCTACCTAAATGGTGAACATTAAGGGCAAACTAGATGTGGCCTTTTGGACTCGATCTTCTTCAGGGAGGACAGTGTCTGCTGTGTTCTGGGCTCCAAGATAAATGGAGCCACACTGTAGGGAAGGCACACAGGTGAAAATGTCTGCCTAAGCCTGCAGTCCGCTCTTCGGAAGCCTGTAACTGTCCAGCGCCTGAGCCACATCCCTCCTGCAGCTTTCATTAGTAATGAAGCTGATACTCTAAGCTTCATCTTCCTGATCCTTGTCTGCCTTTCAGATGGTAGTAAGTCTAATGGATTCAGATAGTTAAAGACTGTGAATATAGTAACAGTTTTTTAGTCCCCTCAAATAACTTAAAATCATGAGCAAAGTGTCATTTCTTGAGCCCCCTCAAATTCCAACACTAATGCTTTCATCCTAATGTGTACTGGAAAGACATGACCAGTTACTTAAGCACAATTATCTTGCCAGGTGTGGTGGTGCACATCTATAATTCCAGCGACTTGTGAGACTGAGGCAGAAGGATGGCAAGTTTGAGGCCAGACGGGACAATGTGGCAAGACCCCATCTCAAAACAAAATAATTATATACATAAAAAGGGCAGAGGGCACAGCTCTGTGGTAGAGCACACACGGGTTCAATCTCTAGTACCTATCTTTATCTCTCTCTCTCTCTCTCTCTCACACACACACACACACAGACCCCAAAATGATTTGATAGATATTACTGCTTAATATGAAGCTAATTCTTTTAAGAGGGTCAACCTAATGTCAATGAAACCAAAATATTGAGAAAACCACAGTGCGGGTAGTATAAAGTTACAAATTTGGAAAATGTGGCAAAAAAATTATGAGTAATGTGAATGAGAGAAGTTTGGGGAGGCAGTTGTACTGGACAGGAGGCTTATCCAGTTCCATCCAGGAGTTGGACCATACAGTAAGGACCATCAACTCAGTAGAAAGCTTTATAAGTTGATGAAACCTTAGATGGCATAAGGAAAGCACAGAGTAGCAACACAATAAGTTACACTGGGAACATCAGTGTGAAATAATAACCTTCAGTTCTCCTCAGCTGTGAGTGACCCAGCAGCAGCCTCAATAGCACTGTGGCTCAAGGCACATTCTAGTGCTTTCGCAGAGCCTCATTCCTGGGCTTTAAAGTCATTTTCTATTAAAAGGAAACCAAATCCCTTGGAAGATAGATACTTCCCTAATTTAGGACAGAAAAAAATTCAGAAAGTTTCTCCATCATCCTTTGGTTGCCAAAAGGCAAGACTGTGTTAGGCTCGGAGCGTGAAGGATAAAAGAGCCAACATTAAAGGTCCGCCGCTGTGTATAAGCGACAGTGTTTAAAATAAAGACTTTATTATAAAAGGAAAGCTCAGACAATCAAAACAGAGCAAATTAAATGCATTCCTAGGTCGAAAATCAGAACTTGCACCCAACCCTTTGGCTCCTTCCATGAGCCTTATCCAATCTTTTCCTTTCTTCATGTGTTCATTGTTACACTGATAACTTCCATTAATTTTTTATAGTTTATCACTCAAATGTGCATTCTAAGACACTGTTATTTAGACTTGCCCATTTAGAAAAAAGATAGTATATCTCTTAAGATAAAGTTATAGTTCAAACATCAAAATCATTGTTACCATCATCATCATAGGATAAGAAGAGGTCTTATGAAAGTCTATGAATTCAAAATGACTCAAAATAGAAAATTTAATATGAAGTCTGCCTCAAAGTTCATTGCAATACAAAATGGCAACTATAATAGATCATGTTATTTTTTATTAATTTTAGTAATTAGAGAACTCGATATTTCTTCTATTAATTTTGTTTGTTTATGAGACATAATAACCTGCCTTTCTGTATTTGTTTAAGGGAATTAACAATGGAAACCAGAAACCAAATAATCCAAGAAAAAGTAGATGCCAGGCCAGGAACAATGGCACATGCCTGTAATCATAGTAACTCAGGAGGCTGAGGCAGGAGGATTGCAAGTTCAAAGCCAGCCTCAGCAACATAGTAAGGCCCTACGCAGCTTAGTGAGACCTTGTCTCAAAATAAAAAATAAAAAGGGCTGGGAATGTGGGTCAGTGGTTAAGCACCTCTGGGTTCTAACCCTGGTACCAAAAAAATGTAGGTTCCAGGAAGAGGAAGGGCTGCTCAGCTTGAGTGGGTGCTCACAATAACCAACCAGGAGGAGGAGTCTCCAATGTTTTCCAAAGTAATGAACCCCAGATGATCTGCAAAAGAATGCCAGCTACATAGACTCTGTCCCTCAGCTACTGGAGATTAGATCTCAGTGCCAGCAGGGAAGATGTCAGCTTTAATGCCAAGACACCATATCAATATTTGATTATGACAGTATAATCAGTTATATAACAGTAGTGATCATTTTTTTGAATTTCAGGGGCAGAAACTAGATTGCAAAAATTAAATCCTAGGCATAAAATAAGGCCTGAAATAGATTCTCTGGCCTAACAGACATCCTGTAACTATAGAAAAACTTACTATGAAACTGCAGTTTGGGTTAGAATCACCTTGGGAGAAGCAATCAAGCCTGCCCAAGAATTAATCAGTCAATGCACCAAGTGCTGCAATCTAAGAATCTAAGAGGTTCTGATAAGATAATCTTTTCTCTGGGCCTAAGAATCCTGTGACCCCAGAAAGGAAAAAATAATAATAATAATACTGAAACCCTACGGATATATCAAAACGAGAATAGAAAAACAAGCACAGAAATGAGAAAAGTGTCAGATCCATGATATTGATGCGTTAGAGGAGATTTAAGTGAAACTCCAGCAATAAGTTCTATAATTTTTGTTTTTATATGGGAATTAAGGTTCAGAAGTGTTTAAAAGAATTAACCATTGTAACCATTGCATCTAGCTTAAATTATTTAAAATTATTTGCTTAATAAATTTGTAATCAATGTTTAAAGACCCCAAGAAAAATTGGTTTTCAGTTTTTGGTATCAGATTTATGAGCTTAATAAATTGAGCATTAAACAAACAAATGACTGTGGGTTTTCCTCTCCATAGAGAAAACCTCTGGGCATAAAAGATTCAATCAACAAAGACCTAGGTCTAACTTTATATGAATTATCTATTATTTTTTTAAGAGAGAAAGACAGTGAGAGAGAGAGAGAATCAATTTTTATTGAGTTTTTCACATGACTTTTGTTGTTGTCCACCCACCTCAGTCTCCTAAGTTTCTGGAATTATAGGTGTGAGCCACCATTCCAGACCAGTCAATGTCAATTTAAGCTCAGTGGGAAGGAGCCCCTGCCAAGCTCATGCCTGTGGTCATTGGTAGGATTTGGTTTCTGGGAGTTTACTGACTGAGGGCCTCAGTTTCTCCAGTGGCTCTTGGATGGAGACCTGCACCTTGACATATGGTCCTCTCCAAAAAGCAACTAATGTCACACCTTCATCAGGTGGACAAGAAAAAAAAAGGAGTCATAATTTTTTATAATCTAAGCTCAGAGGTGACAGTACAGCATACTTGGCACATTCTATTGTTAGAAGAAAGTCACTAAGTCTAGTCCACGCTCAGGGGGAGGTCATTACACAAAGGCAGGGAACCCAGGAGGTAGGTATGAGCGGGAACCACTTTAGAAGCTGTCCGCTGATGAGATTTTCTTAAGGTATTGGCCCATAAAACAACACATTGAAGGCCCTGTGGATGAAACCAACTATCACATAACCGAAAGCATTAAATCACCAGATATTTATTGAACTCATATGTGCCAGATACTATTGTAAGATTCTGGGGTAGTGACGGGTGAGACAGGTCCTGCCTACTATAGTAGGAGCTGAATGAGGAAGTTCAACACCTTAAAAAGAGTTAACTATTCTTTACGCTCTTCCTTTTCTGACATCTATCACTTTATTCACCAAATATTCATTTATTCTTATTATTTTTTCTTCATTTTGGTACCAGATTGGTACCAGGGATTGAACCCAGTGGCACTTAAACACTGAACCACATCCGGAACTCTTTTCATTTTTGATTTGAAACAGGCCTTGCTAAGTTGCTGAGCTAGCTTTGAACCTGTGATCCTCTTGCCTCAGTTTCCAGAATCACTGGGCGTACAGGCGTGCGCCACCACATCTGACTCCAAATAGTCATTTAAATCTTTGACTACCTGTGAAACTGTGATGTCCTTGAGGAACGATACCATGTTTCTTTCATATTTGTGACTGCTTGTCCTGTCCATGATGTGACACAAAGGGAGCCTCCAAAAAATATAACACTTCAAACCTAAGAAAAGTGGGCATGGTCAATTATCTATAAGCCACTTACAGCTTAGTATAAACTAATGACCCTAATCTTCTAAGAAATAATCATTGATGGGGATGACATGCTTGGGAGCTAGATAAAAGTGATCCTAAGGGAACAATACAAAGAGGAAGCTCATAGTGTAAAAGGAAATAAACATTGGCTCTAGTTTTGCCAAGGCCTTACTTAACTGCCCCCTTCCTCCCTTCTTTCCCTGCCAACTCTCATGCAGTGAGGAGGTTCTATTGTAGTTCCAGATCTTTTGTTCTCTGAGTTTTACATGTTCTTTAACACAGGCAGTAATTATATGCCATAATTTTGACACTGACATAACTCTATTTCTCTCTCACATAATTGCGTGAATGTGAACTCTCTATAATTACTGTGTTTAATTAGAAAATGAAGAGATGCAACTAATGAGGACAGGTGATAAAAACAACTGTGAACATTTCTTTCAAATTTACTTTTAGCATAAAATACGTTCTGATGAAGCTCTAGTGAACCACAGAATTTTATTTTCTTAGAAATGTCACCAGTTCTCCTCTAAATGAATATATTCCCAGAGTGATTCATATTTGTGGAAGGCTTAGTATAAAAAAAATCATTTTTCCTATGACTTAATTGATGTTTTTGGCTGGTTGAATTTGGAAAGATAAATTGTGGGTCACAAAGTTAATGCTGAATGTAATTTTCAAGAGGAGAAGGGGAGGAAAAGGGGATGAACTGGGGAATGAAGTTAATCAAATCATGCTATGTGCATATATGAATATATCACAATGCATTATGATTTTATATATAACTATAATATATATGAGTATACCACAGTGCATTCCTAAAGTATAATTATAATCCATATAAGGTATATAATTATAATGCATCAATTAAAAAAATAAATAGGGGCTGGAGAAGTGGCTCAGCAGTAGAGTGCTTGCCTGGCATGCACAAGGACCCAGGTTTTATCCTCAGCACCATACACACTACTAAGTGGAAGAAAAACAAAAAACCAGATGAAATAATTAAAAAATTGATTCTCTCTCTCTCTCTCTCATTCTCACTCTGTCTCCTTCCCTTTAAAAAATAAATAGATAAATCAATAAATGGAACACCAATAGAGTAGAAGGTGATGGGGGGAGGTGTGGAGGGAAGGAGAAGCACTAGGGATTGAAATGGAGAAAGTTATGTTATATGCATTTATGAAAATGTCAAAATGAACCGTGCTTGGCTCGGTGGTTATGGCACTTACCTGGCATGGGCAAGTACACAGGCTCAAACCCCAGCACCATGTACACAACTAAGTGTCAGAGCAACAAAAGCCATGTGAAGAACCCAATAAAAATCGATTCTCTCACTGTCCTTCTCTTTCTCTCACTGTCCTTCTCTCTTTAAAAAAAAAAATGAACCCAGCTATTATGTGTAACTATAATGCACAAAAAAAAAAAGGCTTCAGAAATCTATGTCACAACAAGCTTCCATGGCTTATTTAGGGGGAAAAAAAGTTTAAATCTACAACTCACTCTCCGCAGAGATCTCACCTGAAAGTCAAAATGAAAACAGGAAAAAATAAATAGAGCTCTGGGGACAAAGGTTTAGACCTAGGGACTCTGCCTTTCTTGCCCCACGAAATCTCCAAGACAAGCAGGGAGGGAAACATACTGCCATTGCAAACCCCAAGTGTCTTCCACAAAGGGCGGGCCTTGGAAAGGATGGCCCCTGGTCTCTGCAGATCTTTGTGTGTGAGGTGCAGATAGGCCTTGAGGCTGAACCACAGTTGGGGACAGGCCAATGAGATGAACTACTGTGCTAACAAGATACTAACAGGAGTCAACCAATGTGGGAAGGTGGAGAAGGAAGGAGGAACCAGCAGCCTGGTTCTATGGCTCTGGTGTGCAGCACAGTGAGCAAGGTTTGTTCATCCATCCTTGTGATAAGAGGCCAGCCTCCAGTTACATGCCATTTTCTATGCCATTCATTACTTCCAAGATGCCCTTGTGAGGCCAGGTGTCGGTGAGGATCACAGAAAAAGCCCACTGTTTAGTTTGGGCAGATGTGGCATAAAAAGGAGCATGTGTGGGACCAAGGTGATCCATCAACCGAAATAATTTCATTGTTAGGATGGTTCAAGGAGCTGGTAAGGGTAAAGTACCTAGAACATGATCCTGCACACAATAAAGTTGATATGTGCTTGTTAAATCAGTAAATATATTACATACACAGCCACCAAACTGGGGCTAGCTAACCTGGCTAGCAGAGGAAATGGAAGTCACCAGACTAAGCAGCAATGGAGAGCAATGGTGTTTTCCACAAATTGTGAGATCCCATTTATTTGTTATACTGAGGCCCAATATTTCATCCCATGAATGAACCCAGCTGTGCTTTATGACTGAGGTACATCTCTAGTCATTTTTATTTGCCCCAAATAATAGGGAATCAAGACTCCAAAAGGGCCCTCCCTCCTACTACCAAGGGGCTGGCTGCCTCTATTCTGGAAGCTAGTGGACCAACTGGCTTTTGAATGAAGACAATTTTTTTTAGCACCAGTTACAGATCTGGGATCCAAGAGGAGATTTTTTTTTTTTTTTTTTGCGCTTGTCCGAGACACATAGGGGCCTCCTAGCATGCAGCCTGGTACCTAATAGTGCTCAATAATTGTTTACTGAATAAATGAATGAAGATATTGGAAACCTTCCAGTCTAGTTCCAGAACCAAAACAGTCCATCCTCCTGTCAGTTTCAAGGTGATGAGTCACACAGGTGTCTGGCAGCATCCTGGTGGCCTAGATGTGTCAGACCTTATCCTATCCTCTTTCCTCCTCTAGTTTGAGCCAGGGTCTAAAGTTGCTGAGGCTCTTGCTAAGTTGCTGAAGCTGGTCTTGAATTTTCAAACCCCTGCCTCAGTCTCCTGAGTTGCTGGGATTACAAGAATGAACTAGTTTGCCTGGCTCAATTTTGAATTCTGAGGATCTATTACAAATGCCTAGAACATAGAAGAAATCAAGTGAACAAATGTTCAATGAATAAATGAATGGATAAATGCTACATTTTTAAAGAATGCATTCATATTTTAAAAAATTGTTGAGCTTTCAAATGATATAGATTATTTTAATCACAGTATCATCATGGTGGTTTTTAATTTTTTTCTGGCTTTTAAGGAATTCTTGTGTCTGACAGTGCCAATTGGATAGCCTTGCACTAATTCTGCCCAACACACTGGCAAATGTTTTTAGGTCACAAATCAGGAAGTGAATAGTTTAGTACAAACTTATTTCTACCAATAGGCAAAGAACTCAGGTATGTATATGTTGTTTACAGGGATCATAAACAGTATTTCTGAAAGCAAATGACAGCAGACAAACTGTGGTTCTACCTTCAAATCATCTCCACAGTTCAACCACTTCTACCCTGCCAAGCCACCATTAGCTGCCATCAAGATCACTGCCATAGACCATAACAGACCTCCATTCCTACCATTGCCCTATGTAGCATCTCCTCTCAACACAGCAGCCAAAGTGGCCTCGTAAACAAATAAAATCACACTCCACCTCTGCTCCAAACCTTTAGATGAGTCTGCATCCAATTGGGAAGACAGAAATCCCTCTGTATATTTCAAACAGAGGGAATGTATTACAGAATTTGGTTACAAAGATTTGTAACTGCAGAAAGCCACAACCACCCTCAGCTGGAGGAATAACAGGGAAAATGGTGTTACACCAAACCTACAATCAGAGCCATGAAGGTGGATTCTAATGGAACCACGCTGCTGGAGTCTGCCTTGTCAGCTGCGACTGCTGCTACGATAGCAGCTGCTCTGTGGGGAAGGGAGCCAGGAACCTGGTCCAAAAAGAGGAAGGCTCTTCCTTCCTCCCATCTTGCATCCTCCTGCAGGCACCTCTCATAGGCAGACCCTGACAGGAAGTCATCATCAAGGGAGTCTGGGAATTGTAGTTTGCAGGTCTCCTCCCCCAGCACTGAGAGGAGAGAACAGGAGAGTGCACAAAGTCTACAGAGAACAGGACCATCTATCAGTAATGCACAGTCCCTGTGGATTCCTTAGAACAGGAAGGAGTCCCTCGCCCAACACTCGCTGCCTTTGCCTCTGAGCTCCTTTCCACCCTCCCTGGGCCCATACTCCATCCACACTGGCTTCTTTGCTGCTCTCCTTCCTGAGTCTAACCCTTGCCATTTCCTCTGCCTGGAATGGTCTTACGCCACATACCACAGCTCACCCGCTCTGCCCCATCAGGCCTTTATTTAAATGATACCTTTTCAATGAAGCCCCCCTGAAAACTCGAACTGAAACAGCTTCCAACTCTTCATTTCTTCTAGTGTCTTATTTTTCATCAAATATGTATCCCTGTCTAACATACTATTCATTCTGTTTATAGTGGTATTACATATGCATATATTTTCTATACTATATGTTATATATTTAACAAATATATAATATGTATTTATTCTATTAGTGTATGCATTTATTATCTATATTCCCCCACTGAAATAGAAGCTCTACAGGGACTGGAATTTTGTCTGTTTTGTCTACTGACATATCCTTGATATTCAATAAAATACTTGATGATAGCCAACAACAACATATTGTATTCTGAAGATTTGTAAGAGGGTAGATGTTAAAACTAGCACAATAATAAATAATTGCTGAATGAATAAAATAAGTGTAATCCTCAGTAGATATATTCATTATGAGATTTTTTTAAACTATAGGCACTTAAGAGCATGCGTAAGGAAGAAAAGCTAATAAGGCTCATCTGTGCAGCCTCCCTAATCCCGCTAGGGAAACTGGGGCTGTCACTCAGTAGTAGAGTCCTTGCTATGTGAGCTCTGGGTTCAATCTCCAAAAGAAAAAAAAAGCCACTAAGACTAGGAAGGTGTCCCTCCTACGCGCTACAAATATTCCCTATAATTATCTTATCCCAGAACTTGTCACACGATACTGTAACTATCATTGTGTGTATCTGCCTCACGCACTACAATTCTACAACAGTAAGATCCACACAATACCAAAGGACTGATGCCTCTCTGGGCAACAGCTACATCAATACCTAGCAGTACTCTCCTGCAGGCACCAGAGGCTCAATCTGTATTTGTGGTTAAATGTTCCTGTCAAAAATACACATCAAGATCTTCGGACATCACTTCTTTCCCTGTTGTTCTGGAAAGGCAGAAGAGTCAATAGCTATGAGAAACCATAAAAAGAGGCAGGAGGTGGTTAAGTACAGAAGCAAAGGAAGACTGCAAGCAATCGTAAGAAACAGCAGGCAAAATTATAATGACTTCTAAAAACATTTTCATTTTTTATTAGAAGTTTTTATATTGCCCAAAAAGCACTCCATTGCTGAAGTATTTTAACAACTGGGTATTAGAGATTAACAGACAAATCTTGAAAAATGGTTAAGTTATGAAATCAAAGTCATCATAGAAAAGCAACGTGTCTCAGTAGAAAACAGATTTTACAGTGTTTTTCTCAAGGGGTATGGGATTGAGTGTTAGGGCTACAAAAAGTTCATTAACAAAAGTGTGTTTATAACACTTTTGGGAGGAAAGAATCACCTCACTATGTGCGTTTGTGGACAGTAGAAATATAATTACCAAAAATCAGCCTTGCTTAGTTTTTCTCTTAGAGGTTTTCCAATAGAAACCTATAAAATATCCATCATCTTTTAAGAAGAGATGGTGGCTAGATGGTAGACTTAAGATCTAGGGGCTGGAAAAAGTGCAATCACACACACACACTTGAGCACCAAATTTATGAGAAAGAGCTTTGACTTGGCTTAAAACCCAGCAGTCAGAGGTACTCAGCATGTCCCATCTCCTCTCGACCTAAGAAGTAGCACTGCTCACTGCACAGATGTTTCCCGCACAGCACTCAGAAGAGGCTTTGGAAGAACAGGCCTGCGAGGCTGGCCCTTCTCTGGATGAACATTGTTTTGTTTGCAGTGGCCTGCCAGGGCGTTTGGCATTGGCTATCCCTTTCTTCTGCTGCTTAATTAGAAATTCAGTTTGACCAATGACAATTTCAGATGCATTATAAGCAAGAGGAATTCAGTTCATCAGAAAGCTACCTTTTTAGTCCAATCTTACTGCATAATTTTGCAAAATACTTCTCAACCAGAAAATGACTTCAACCTGCTGCCTGAAGTATACATTTATTTGTTCACTGGTGCAAGGAGAAAACTGAGCTAAGTCAAGTGAGATACAGGCACACATTCCTGAAAGGATAATTTTAGAACCAGTTTCAAAGCTGATTCTGATTCAAAAATGCCCCTGCTACTTAGACCCACACGGAGATGCTACCAGCCTCACAAAATGTCACTGCATAATTGAGTTTTGCTAACAGTTGGAAGTGATTACAACTGCAGTGGCCTCCTTGCTGGGAGAGGCAGGAGGAGGAGGAGGGGGCAGTTTATTAGAAATAACTTTAGGGAGAGTACAATAAAAGCCGACATGCAAAATCCACAGCTATGGATTGCAAATCCGGCAAGGCTGCAGGCCGTTCTCATTGCAGGCAGGGCACCTCAAGGCCCGGTAGGACTCCTTAAATCTGTTGGCCAGCATCGAGAACTTGCTGCCGTGGCACAGAGAGCAGGTGGCACTGCCAGAACCTCGGCAGTGTAAACAGTTGTCCCCGGGAAGTTCTCCTTCCTGCAAGAGACAAGTCAGGTTTAGTTAAAGCAGCAGTTCAAGTCCATTGTCCAAATGCAGGTTTTGGCAAAGACTGGGACAAAATTGGAGAAAAAAGCTTCCCACAAAGGTCAGGACGTGCGCAGAATAACACAGCAGTTTTATCAGAGAGGATTTCTCTGGTGAACATGGCTAAGCCAGTGTCCACTGCCACCACAATTGGCATTCTGAGACTTTACATTCTTCATCACCCTGTAAACATCTGACATGTTATGTGTGTAAGCTCCAAAAGGGCAAAGACTTTCTTTTCCTCACTGCTGAATACTAACATTGAACTCTTGTAGCATGCCTGGCAGGTGCCAGGTGTTTTAAGAGCTTTCTATATATCAATCTATCTAATCCTCATAACATCCCAGTGAGATAATATGAGTGTTAAAAATAGAAAAATGAGATACTGAGAAGTTAATTAGCAATGGTCACACACACCGCATGGGAGGGAAGGAGGCAGGTTTTGATCCCAGAGGACAGAGCACCAGAGTTCCAGCTGCTAGTGACTGTGTATACGGTCCTTCATTGTAGTCTAACAGTGGGTACTTGAGAAAGTCATTTTGTGTGACTCAGAGATTGAATGGACAAATGAATAAATGAGTCAGTGTTTTCAGCCTTCAAAGCTTAGCTATCAATTCCTGTAATATTTTATTCTCTCTGAGAACAGTGTAAGGTCCAGTGATTAAGAGCTCTGTGCTCAGGCGTCAATAGGTGAGGACTAAGGCTATTGTCCTGACAGCAGCTGTGCAACTTGGACAGTTACCTCTGTCTTTTCTAATATGTTTCTCTACCTGTGAAATGGGAATGGGAATGCTTATCCATCTGAGTAGCTGGAATACTAAATTGGAGAATCTGTGTAATGCAATGTTCTCTGGCAATTTATAGATTTTTCCATAAAAGTCAGTTCCCTCCTAAATTCTGCCAATAAGTCTCCAGTCCTTGACTCTCACTCTAAAGAAAATACACCTGGGCTATTATCTTGCTCTTCCCCTAAGACATTTCAAGGAAATAGGCAATTTCGCACTCCTTATAAACTGTGAATCTCCCAAGAAATGAAGGGTGATACCCGATTGATACCAGGTGAATCTGATAATAAGTCCTGTCCACTTCACCTTCTAAACATCTTCTCAACTCCATCCCACTTTCTCCATCCCAGAACTGCAATCCCAGCTCAGATGCCCACACACACTGGCCTGAATTCAGCATGGAACCCTGCCTCTGGTCCCTCTGGTGGAGTTATTCTCCCCATTGAAGCCAGACTCATTAAGTTTCCTACAGTCATGACTGTCACATGGAAAGCACTCAGGAAACCTTTTAACGAACACTTGCCCTCCAGATAAAACCTCAGGATAAAACCCAATCTCCTTCACTGCTCTAAATTTATTATCACTTCCTTTACCAGGCTCTTGCCCTTGGGACTCTCTGCCCTTGGTCCCCAAGGACCTGCCCCAGTTCTGCCAACTCCCACTAGTTCTCAGAGGCCAGTTGAACAGCTCTGCCTCCAGGAGGCCTCACCCACCCCACCTCCGAGATGCCCCTGGCAGCAGGTCTCCTCCCCCACGGAGTGCTGGCCAATCAGCAAGTGTCCTGGGGTAGCACCCTCTCACCACCGCTTATTGGGCAGTGCCCAGCCCACTGCTTGTTGTTCACATATTGGTGCCAAATAACACAGCAACAACGTCTGGAGAACCCTTCCTGTTCTTAAATTCCAGGAATAAGACAGTTGGAGTCCATTGCACAGCTCCAGCTACACCCACCCAACACGGCTGCCTTTATAACCTGAGAATAAAAATAGTTTCCGAGGGGCTGGAGCAGTGGCTCAGCGGTTTCGGCGATTGCCTGGCAAGCACGAGGACCTGGGTTCAAACCCTAGCACCACGTACACAACTAAGTGTTGGAGTAACTAAAGCCATGTGAAAAAACTAAATAAAGTTGTTTCTCTCTTTCTCTGTCTCTCTCACTGTCCCTCTCTCTTTAAAAAAAATAAATAAATAGTTTCCGAAAAGGGAGACAGACGCTTTGAAAATGACCTCCATCATGTTTGCATCGCGCCTAGGATGATATTAAATTTGTTTACACTAGATTTAGGGAGGGGAAGTGCTTACCCAACTCATATCTATGTACTCTTGTTAATATTTGATTGACTGCTGCCATATTTTAATACATTAACAATGGAGACGTTTCTTTTCTTCCTTGAAAGTATTCAAAATAAATATATTTGTATACATAGATAGATAGTCTTGATAGGCATTGGTACTGGGAATTGGATAGAGGGCTTCGAGCATACTAGGCAAGTGCTCTACCACAGCTACATCCCCAGCCCCGTAGGCATATTTATTCATTTATTTTTGAGGCAGGAGCTCATTAAGTTGCTGAGGCTGGCCTTGAACTTACAGTCCTGCCTCGGCATCCTGAGTCTCTGGGATTATAGGCTTGTACCACCAGAACAAGCTGTTTTTAATCTTTCATTTAATTTGACAAGCATGCAATGAGCCCTATTCTGCACAAGATGTATGGAATATAAGCCTCTTTCTTCCTTTCTAGGTATTTTTTTAATTCTTCTCAAAAATATTTAGTAGGAGGATGTAGAACATATCTGCACAGCACAGCTTAATTTCTAGATCCAGACAGACTCACTCCATCTACCTCTCCCTCAAAAGCTATGCAGCCTTAAGGATGGTAACTAACATCAGCCAGTCTGCACAGCAAGGTGGGTGTGATCCTAAAATTAGCAGAGATGCTCCTAGACTTGACTTGGCTTTAAAGGTCTCTGACAAGTTTCTTAACCTGAGCCTCAGGTTCCCCAGAAGCAGACAGACTATTAGTAATGCTTGCTACACAGGATCCTTGTGAGAATGAAATGAACTATTTCATGAAAAGCATTGGGCATGATACCAGGCTGTTTCAAACCCTGAAAGAACAGCAGCCAGGTATTATTGTTATTATTATAATTAGCAGCAGAAGCAACATCATTATTATTATCTCGAAGATGAGATCACATAAAGTATAAAGAAAGTCAGATGACTTATATCCTAAGATTCACTGAGCACAAAGCCAGATATTTCCCCTTGTACATTTTACTGTGGCTCGATTCAATTACTCTTCTCCTTTTCTTTTCTAGTTGATGTAGAGGTTCAAGCGTGCCCTGGCTTTCAGCCTTGCCCTGCTCTTTCATTGGGCTTTCACTGCTTCCTGGTTCCATATAACAGAACAAAGAGTCTCTTGGTCAGAAGGGGCTCCTTGATGTTCTTTGACCCTCTCTTTTAAAATAAAACTTGTCTGAGCATTTATTGCATGAGGGATTGGGTGAACAAATAGCAATTTAAAACAGAGTTTAAAGGACAGACAAGTGAAGTATGACCTTTCACGGCAACCGTCTGCTGCACAGCTCTGTCCTAGTTTATCGCACTACAGCTAAAAAAAAAACACAGATTCCTCCAAATTGAATTTAAAGGTATTTGTCATATCAGGCCTGCTGTTGCTTTCCCATTCAGGCCTGCAATGTGACCTTCATTTTACCATTTCTAGCCCTCTTCCAAAAATATATGTTCTTACAGGTTGCGATATGGTAGGAGAAATGATATAATTAAACTTTTCTTAATTGGGAAGTAGTGTTTCAGATTACAACTTTCAGCTGTCTACCTACTACCATGCTAAGTTCTTAACAGTTCTGCACAGAAGACAAGAAAAGGCAATGGCAGAGGATTCCTTATCAGAAGGCACTTTGGTTCCAAATTTAAATATTCTTTCCATAAACATTTAAATAATATTTACTGAGCATCTACTGTATGCCAGGTGCTACTTTTTTGAAAGTAGAACTATGTTGCCCCCAACATAAACATGGCCTCTGCCCCCATGGAGGCCAAATCTTAGTGAGTAAGAGCAAAAGTTACAAAGATAAGCACATAAATAAGATAGCAGCTGTGAGAACGGGTGCAGAGGCCTCCAACAGCTCCATCTTCAAGGAATTTTTCCTCATGGAAGCTAGAGAATATCCCTCTGAGGGTATATGATACCTCCACACAATCTTAGGGGGCTGCAAGCAAGGTAGCAGAGAATCCAAGGAACAGATTTGCCTCTGGTAGGAAAGAGCAAAAAACATTTGAGGGACAGATCGAAGAGCAGTATGTGGGGACAGAGAGCATGAGGAGGGATGTGTAAGAGATGAGGCTAGAGAGGCCAGCAGTGGCCAGGCCACTCAGAGCTTGCTAGAACAAGTGAGGAGTCTTGGTTTTATACCAAGTAATGAGAGGACATTAGAAGCTTTGACGGATACTAAGTCTATGAATTGGTGACAGAGTCAGATGTGAACGGAACGTTAGGAGTCTTCTGCTGGAGTCAGGTAGCTCGCACTCTAGAGGAGTGGAGGGAGATGGGAAGGTAGGAGAGAAGGAGGTGGAGGCTAGAGTGGAGAGGTAGAAAGATTTGCAAGGTCTGAGAAATAAGGTTAACAGGGAGTCTTTGGCACCTTGGCCCAAGGCCATCACTTGAAGCCTGGGCTCCACCTTCTCATTCTCACCATCTAAATCCTCCCACAGTAGGGATGCTCATCACTCAGGTTCCCTCACTCATTTTTCCATTCCAGCTCAGGGGAGATAACAAGAAGTTCCACAGAATGCTTCAAATCCCAAAGAATGGAATCTAAGAAAGAACAAATTCATTTTCCTGCTACCCAAGATTTTACTCTCTTATTTTAGAGTCATCAAAATTGCATCCCCAGGGCTAGAGCCGTGGCTCAGCGGTTACAGCACTTGCCTGGCATGCGTGAGGACCTGGGTTCGAACCCCAGTACCACGTACACAACTATCTGAGAAACAAGGGCCAGAAGAAAAAATAAATGAATTTGATTCTCTCTTTAAAAAAAAAAAAAAGAAAAGAAAAAAGAACATCCCCACCCCAAACCTCACACTGTGAACATTTAATGAACAACTTCACTCTTTCCCCTCACCTGAGCATGTTTGAACAATGGTTTCCCGGGTAGCACACCTCTAAGGACTATGGAGAGAAAACATTGTAACTACTTATCTAAAACTAGGCAAAGAAATAAAACTTTAATAATGTTTTTAATGACTTTTTTAATACTAATTTTTTGTTTGTTAGTTTGAGACAAGATCTTGCTAAGTTGCTGAGGTCAGCCTTGAACTTGTGATCCTCCTGCCTCAGCCTCCTGAGTGGCTGGGATTACAGGTGAGCACTGTGCCCCGCTCCTAATTTTTAATAAACTGGTTGACATGGGCACTCTCACTTGATCAGGCAGTCCCTAGATAAGTGTGGTACCCGAGAGACCCTGGAGTAAGTGTGACATGCGACATTGTTGACAGTAGTGTTCCTGCTGACGTTCGTTCATTTTCATTGTATTGTAATTTTCTTGTGTCTGAGTTCATGGATTTACAAATTATATTGCCTAATTTAAACTCAACTAATCTGCAAAATGGACACATAGCTTCATTCAATGTCTTCAAGGAGACTGGATGGAGGATAGAAGCAGTAAAAGAAGCACAAGTGAACCCAGGAGAAGCGGAAAGAGCTGGCTTTTTTTGTACCTTTAAAATGAGTTGTTCACAAGCTGCGTTGCACAGCAAAAGCAAGAAATACATGACCATATCTCCAGAGAAGCATGCCAAGAATTTTAAAATTACAAATATTTGAAATATGGACTTATAAAAATTATTGCTAACAACATAACATTAAAATATAATAGTAAATTTTCATCACATCTTTAATATTTAGACATTTTAGATATTCATATTCAAAAGTTTTGACTTAAATAGTGCAGAATTAAAACAATTTGGAGACCACTGCTGTAGGGTCATTCTGCAAGGGGACAGTCTGGCTCTCTGACGCACCTGTGTGTACTGATTATGAGGGAATGTGCTTTCTGTCTCTGGCAAAGGCCCATCGTTATGGTTCCTGTCTCCATAGGTTTCTTTACTCATCAGAGACTCTTCCTCAGCCTCCTCTTCTTTCTGGAGAATTTTCCTCATGAAATCCCTCTTGTCCATTGGGGTTCGAATGATTTTCAGGTTATTTGTGTAGATGATTATCTTTCCAAAGTCTATAATGGGTGGGGACTAGAGAAAGGGAGAAGAAACATGAAACCGTCACCACCAATCACCAAATACAGGGTTGCAGAACCTGTCTGACACCCCAGGAAGTAAAAGAGAGAAGGAATTTCCACCATTCCAGTCTTGTGAACCCCTCAGACCCCACAGCTGTAGCTCATTCCATGGCTTGTTTACTTTCTCTGGAAGCCATGGAGACCAGCTTCTAATCCTTCCTGTTGATTGTAACTGTCAAAGCTGAGCTACTGAGAGCCAGCCTGAGCAGAGCTGGGTCGAGAGTTTCCGCATACCACAGCAGCCAATGCAGGGTTGGCACGGTGGGTATGTAATAAAAGCAAAGGAACACTTTTTTGTTCTGTATAAATTTCTCTTTTTTCTATGCCTAGGCAATATCAGTAGACACCCATTTATGGAGCGCTGATTGTATATCAGGTGTCATGCTAAGCATTTTACCAGTTACCTTACTCCCACTGCAAACATCCTATGAAGATAGGCACATTTTACAGGTGACGAGACGGAGTCTGAGTGGGATTATGTACCTCGCCAAGGTAGCAGTTATTCAGGTACGGTGTCTGGAACTCAGATCCAAGTCTGTCCTACTACAGGCCATATTCTCTCTCTTTTTTTTTTTAATAAAATCTTTTTGTGTGTATATATATATATATATATATATATAGTGTATTATAGTTTTACATAATGTTGGGATTAGTTGTCACATATTCCTAGATGCACACAATTCAGCAATACAATTTGTTCAACACCACCCCACATTCGTCTACCTCCCTCCTCCCATCCCCAAGCCATATTCTTAACACCTACTCTGCACTATTCATAAGCATTCACCTTTCCCAACTTAGGATTGGTGTAAATACTCCACTATAACCTACTTTTTGATTACCCATATAATATGAAAATCTTTTTATGTCAATGAATATACTTCTAAAGCATCAGTATCAGTAACTTAGTTTACTTGCATGGATTTGTCTTCCATTAGTCAATCATTTGCACAGGAATTAATTTGGGCAATACCACAATGCAGTAAAGAAGCCTGGGGTCTGGAGGTGTAGCTGGGTGATAAAGCACTTTCCCAGCATATGCAAGGCCCTGATTCAATCTCCAGCATGGGAGAAGGAGCAGGAGGGAGGAGGAGGAGCAGTTATCTGGGGAGTAACTAGAAAGGGATTATTTGACCTATCCAGAATTAGGACAGCTTGGAGGGAAACAGCATTGAACCCCACTTCTATTGTCCACCTATTGTGAGATACAGGGTGGTCATGTCCATCTCAGAACTCTGGTTTGCTCCTTTGCAAATGAGCTGACATATAGCTGGTAGACACCACCAAAGACAAGCTAGTTATTAAAATATAGAAATCCTTTCACACTAGGTGATAGACAGGTACTGTCCTGAAACTCCTGAGGACCATCCTGTTACCCAGGCTCCCTTCAGGAGCCTTGAACCTGCCAAAACCCAGTGAGTAAGAGTTAATTCTTAGAACCCCAAGTTCTGGGACCCTGCCCAACTCTGCTGGCTTCTATGCTGGTTGGGGTGTGTCCCTGTGGTTAAATATTTTTATTCTTATCCCTGAGACTAATGATATTAACTTTTGTGGATGGGAGGGGATATATAAAACAGAACAGGTTTTGCAAAAGTTAGAGGTAATATGCTGATCATAGACATTGTTGTTTTTGCAGTTACTGAGAACTATTCTCAGTAACTCATGCCACATAACTAAATGCATCCAGGAAATATTTTCCCTGCTTATAGAACTACATAAACCTAATCTACTTAGATGCTGCACTCAAGCAGTCTCGTATTTAAAGTCTTCATGTATTCAGCCAAAACCTGACTTGAGCAAGGCTTCAATGTTCAGGTTCCTTTCTTAAAGTAATGTGGAGTTTTGTGAAGCCTCCTATCTGGACCTGTTTTCTCTCCCTCTCTTCAAGGGATCATGTAGCAGCTTCCTTTTCCTGTTATTTTATGCACACTGGACTCCTATTTCACACTCTGGACTATCAGTTTCAGAACACCAGAAGATAAGCAGGATGAGGCTTTGGAAGGTTATGTTTTCTACACTCAGAAATAACCAAAGCAGCTCAGTTACAAGCAGGCTTTTCACCTGTGGAGCTTTTTATTTACTTTTCCTTTTTGAAGGCAAAACTCTCAATATATTAGGAGGAATGGAGAGATCATCTGCTCCAACTCCTGCCTCTAAGCTGAATAGTCAAATTCTTTTTTCTTTTTTAGAGAGAGAGAGAGAGAGGAACAATTTTACTTAGTATTTCATCCGGATTTTGTTGCTCCGACACTTAGTTGTATATGTGGTGCTGGGGTTCAAACCTGCGTTCTCACACATGCACGATACCACTGAGCCACCGCTCTAACTCAGTTAAAAATTTTAATGTACTCCAAAGATGGAGGATTCCAAATTACCTTGAAGGTATGGTTAAGTTTCTATCACTCTGATAGCCACATTTTCCTGTGTCTAAGGAAACTTTCTGGTATAACCAAAGTTCACAGGATCTGGTTATGCCTGGTTGCCCCTGAGGAACATCCACTCTAGTATTAAACCACCAGGACTGGGTCAGAAATTTTTCAGTTCTGGTGTCCAGAATGACTGCCTGTGTCTTTAGACAGTTGCAAGGATTCCAGTGTCTGTGACAACATGCCTAAAGATTGTTATTCAGGGACTATTAAATCTTTCCATTGCTGTTTTTAAGGCAGAAATGCCTTTTCAAGTACTAGGAATGGGGTGGACTTTGGAGGCAGATCTGATTCAAATTTTATTCAAATACTGTTTTACAACTATGTGAGATATGCAAGCTATTTAATCCCTGTAAACTTCTGTTTTCTCAGTTTGTAAAACTCTCATAGAAATATCGTGAAGATGAAATTGCATAGCATGTAAAAAGTGGGTTTCAGTAAATGTTACCTCCCTTCCTTTCCCCTTCCATATTTTGTGAACCTTATAAATATGTCAGTGTTAATTCCTTAAAATATTTTGATTATTTTATAGACACTTTCTCAACCCATCACATAAAATAGAAAAGAATCAACATTTCTTTGATAGGAGTCTGCTTATTGCTGCAACGGTAGGTAACCTTTGCTGAAAAGATACAAGGTGCCAGCGCGACCCTCAGTGCTTCCTGTGTATTCTCTTTTTTAAGCACAATAACAGCCCTCTTAAGCAGGTACACATCTACTTCCCTCACATCATAGATGATGACACTGAAGCTCAGCAAAGACAAGCAGTGTGGCAAGCTCACACTGCAAGTGGATGGAAATGGACATCAAGCCCAGGTTTGAGTGACATCTTTATTAGTGTTGCTGTTGTTGCTGTTATGTTAACTATATATAATGTGAAACCTACCTTCTAACCATTCCTAAGTGTCTTAGGGCTCAGTGACATTAGGACATTCACTTTGTTGTGCAACTATCACCACCATCTGTCTTTGGAACTTTTTCTTCTTCCCGGACTGAAACTCTGAATCCATTAAACAGTAACTCTTTCTCGGCCATCTCCAGCACCTGACAACCACCATTCTTCTTTATAGCTCTATGAATTTGACTATTCTAGGTTCATCACATAAGTGGAAAGATACAGTATTTGGTTTTCTGTGACTGGCTGACTCCACTTAGCTTAATGTCTTTAGGAGTCATCCACATTGAAGCATGTCAAAGTTCCCTTTCGTTTTAAGGTGGAGTAGTATTCATTGTTATGTATGTACCACTCGTCAGTTTATCCTTTTATCTGCCAATGGACATTTGGGTTGTTTCTACCTTTAGCAGCTGTGAATTGCTATGAACATTGGTGTACAAATGCCAAAGACTTTGAATCAGTCCACCTAATTGCTACCCAATGTGGACTCATACCCAGTATTTACTAGGGGTTATTTTACAATTGAATTTGATATTGAAAAATCATGACATTCCCGCTCTTGTTTCCTTGCTTTGCATGAATACCACACTGACAAACTTTTTCAGTGGGAGGTGCTCCTCCAACCCAGAGCTAGGCTAAGATTGGGATGTGGCATCTGATCAGGGAGTAAGGGATAAAAGGATAATGAACCCAAACAGAAATCCTCTAGAGTACTGTGTTTTGAACAACTGAGCTGTGCAGCCATGAAGACTCATCTGGCTTTGTAAATCCATGTCCAATCATACATTCACATAAATGCCAAATTTGGTACATGACTTACGAAGCAGCCCAAAATTAACTGTGATAGCCTTGCATAAAGGTTGTATGAAGTTTGGCTTTGTAAATTCTAAACCTACAATAAGATACAGTTTAAGATAAATACTGAGGACTTAGGACATAATAAGCACACAGTAACTGGTAACTGCTATTATTGTTGTTATGTCATTGTTTTTAATTGCTATTATTTTTATAATATCTTGTTCTTAAATTGGAAGGTGCAATAGGGCAAAAAGCATGAGAAATCAGAAGATCTGGATGCTTATTCTAACTCTGTACCTAGAGACCCTATAATATTCAGTGGGTCCCTCATCAACTAGGCACTCAATTTTCTCATCTGCAAAGTGGGAATGAGCATGCTGTGTATTTCTCTACAAGATATGGTAAAGGCCCAACGTAATAGAGACACAGATAATATGTGCTAGCACTTAGTGATGCATAAGTTACTCTACTAACATAAATATTGAAAAGAAACACAGTATTATCTTTGGTAATTGTGAACACGCCTGTAAATTATACTATATCAATACCAGCAAGACCAATACATTTCTCTACAATAGATACAGTATCTATTTCCTTAGGAAGATAACAATAAAAATTATTAGAGAATAATTATCTGAATTTTACACTTTAAAGATGAGAACATATCCTTATGAGGCACTTATTAATAATCTGAGTAGGTTATATAATGATTTTTAATCTTTAAAAGACAAAAAGGTGGAAGGAGGGGGTAGGGGGAGGGATAAGGGTGGGTAATGGGGTGGGCTCTAGGGGGTAAACCTAATTTTCAGAATATATATATTATATTGTTTTGTTTGAAGCATGTTTGATTGTTCAACAGATAAATTTTTTAATTAAAAAAAAAAGGCATTCTTGGCCTCCCTGTATGAGCATGTACACATCTCCTATGAATTTTGGAATCAGCAAATATTTTCCAGGTTCTTCTAGCTTAAAATAAAATCATGTATGGGCTTTTGATTATTCATGGTACCAAAGAAGATAATTGAAATTCACAGATAAAATCGCATGCTTCAATTGAACTATTAGCTCAAACTTCTCCCCAGGTCACATCTCCTCTGGCTGATTTGCTTGTCACCATCTCTTCCCCGGATTCCAACTAACCGGAGCCCATGCTAATGAGCAGCAGAAAGGCAAATAAAAAGTAAATAGACCAGCACTTAAAAAGCAGGCCGTAGGAAGATGACAGCAGGAAAACAAGACGTGGATAAACCGCAGCTGAGTAATCGGCTGTAGTAAAATGGGCACCTTCAAACACTCAGCTCGTCCAAGAAACAAAACAACCCACTGCTGCATAATTTTCTAAAATGGCATTCTGGCAACCTGAAAGCCACTGCACCTCCATTTAATTTACACACCGAGAGAACTCAGCCAAAGACCCAATTACCCTGTATTACTCTGGATGGAATTTGAACACTATTTATGCTCATTGCGCTTCCCAATGAGCAGTCAACGAGCATGTTATTTTTGTCCCAGAAATAGCATTCTAATAACAGCTTCCCATTTGGTGCACCTATAGCTCTGACTGGTAGCCAAGAGGAGCAAGAAACAAGTCTGGAGCATTTAGGTGTTTCTCTAGACACATTGTAGGAAGCACTACCTTTAAAACTTCAGACCACACACAATACCAACCTTATGGTCATTCGCCTTGTAATCATTGAACAGAGGCTGGCTGCCTGCCAGAGTGTAGGCATGGCCCTCTCTGAATACACTGATCTTCTGAGCAGTCAGCTTAGGGGAGCACAGCGGGGGCTTGGGGACTTCCCCAGACCCGTAAACACCATCCATTGGCTCAAGGGACTCCTGGAGAAAACTGTGAGGGTATTCTTCCTTTGGTGACTCTAATTCCTGCCCATCCTCAAAGACCTGCTTCAGCACTCGACCACTGTAAGAGGAGGAGATTTTAAACCGGACTTTCCGGGGTTTGCAGTCGCTCTTCTGATTCAGCTTCTCCTCAGGGTCCTCCATTAGCAGAAAGCTCACCCTGTGGTTTCCAGGCTTGCGTGCAGCCAGTGAAATGTGGGCGCTGAGGAAAAGGCATTTTATTTTCTCTCCTGCTGCATATGATTAATTGAAGTCTGTGTTAGGGTAAGCTCAGTTTACTGCAACTGAAACCCATACATTAAATATTGATGGACCCTCATGAAAAGGCAGGTGATCGTGGGCATATAGAACGGATGGAATATAAGACAAGTCTGGTTCCCCTCCAAATACAAAGCTCACCCATAACTTCACCCAACCCTGGATTTTCTTAACCTGAGGATGAATACGTTTATTAGACTAAACAAGTGTGAATTCAATAAGGGTCACATGCTTAATCAGTTAGCAAATGTCGTGCTGTTGTGACTAACAATTAAAATCCAGTGAACACTTAATAAGTGATGGGGGTTGTTCCATGCGTTCTCTTACTTCATCCTCACAATAATCCCACAAAGAAAGTATTGTCTCTGTTTTACAGTGGGAAAGGGAGGCTCATTTGTCTATTTCTCATTTGCCTATTTCTATTATAGCTAAGAAAGTGACTGAGCAGGCACTCAAGCCCATGACCACTCCACCAAGCTGAAAGTTTCCGAATTGTGTCTTGTAGGGATCTAGATACAATGAAGTTTCTTGCAGGCTGTTGCGGAGAATAGAAAGAGGCCAAGGACCTTGGATTTTGGGTCTTCTGCCCCAGCATTAACCAGAGAAACTCCACTTTCTATGTATTTTATACATTAGGTTTCATTAGCAAGCACAGTGGGAGCTGGACCCAGTAAATGCCCAACACGGTGAGGTGGTCAGTGGGTTGAATATCAGAGAAACATGAGGTGCGGGTCCTAAGAACAGCCCTAGAATCCAGTTTTTTTCGGAAACAGACCTAACATACGGTGAAATAATAACCCCAAGTTTGGAGAGCAAACTGTCCACTGCTGAAACCCATAAGTGCTCTTCTGGGAAGGGAGTGGTCTCCAAGGAGACAAGGATGGGAGAAGACTATTGTAAAGGAAAGTGCGCTCAGGTTGGATCTAAAAGGACGGGTTGGCTCTGAAGAGCTGGAATAGGGAGGTCACCTTTCTCCCTGACTTTGCTGACAGCCTCACCATTTTTACTTAAATGCCCAACATGATCTCTTTCCAACTCCAGTAGCATTTCCTATGGATCCCATCGCCACTGCCCTCTTCCATCCACCCCACCTCCCTGGTCCTCTGTGAGAACTTCATTGCCCAGGTTCTCAAAGTTTCAGCTGCCTCTAAAGTCATCCATACCCATGCCCAACTCCATTCCCCATATTGATGTGAAAGATGTTTCCCAAAATGCAAGTCTGCAGATGTCAGTCGCTGGTTAAAAATCATATCAAGTGACCCACTGCTTAACAAGCTGTAACTCTTCCTTGTGGCAGACTTCCACAAACCCTAGCCTCAGCCTCATTCCTCTCAGCCTCATCCTCCATCACTGCTCCAAGTGCTGCCTGGAATTGGTGTTGCAGTCACACCAACAAACTCGCCCATTTCATGGAACCTCCACTTTCTGACTCTCACCCAGTACCATTTCCTGATTTGTGAATAAAATTTCTGGTCCTCCTTCAAGTCTCTGCTTCTGAGAAACCTTTCCATTGCCTTGGGGGTGTGCCATGGAACTGTGGGTGTACCACATGCAGGGACTTCTCACTTTCCCTTGCCTTTCTTGTGTTTCCTCCCATTCAATCATGAACATCCTAAAGCCAGAGTATCTATATCATCTCTCTATTCCCAGTGTCCAGCAAAGGGCCCGGTACACACCGAACCTCAGTCAACAATCGCAGAATGAGTGACTTCAGGTGAGAGGAGCCAAATCCATAACAACCTTGGGAATAGGAATTGGGTATAGTGGAGAATAATGAAAAGGTGGAATCAGAAGATTACTAAGAAAAACATCTACCTTTCTCCTAAGGACAGTTATCTCCATAATAAAGTCCCTATTTTAGTCAGCGTTTCATTACTGTGACGTAAGGACCTAAAAAGAACAGTTTTAGGAGGAAAAGTTTATTTGGGATCATGCAGTTTCTGAGGTCTCAGTCCATAGAAGGCCGACTCCATTCCTGGGAGCTCAAGGTGAGGCTGAGCATCATGGTGGAGGGAAGCAGCTCAAGGCACTGCCAGGAAACAGAGAGAGACTCCACGCCAAGTACAAAATACACACCCAAAGGCACACCCCCAGTGACCCACCTCCTCCAGGCACACCCTACCAGCCTACAGTTGCCAGTTAATCCCTATCGGGGATCAACTCACTAACTGGGTTAAGGCTGTCAAACATAACCCAATCATTTCACCTCAGCCTTCCTGAATTGTCACATGTGAGCTTTTAGGGAACACCTCACATTCAAACCCTGTGTAATCAGTACAAGGAACAGGTGGGAAAGACAAAACTAGGGAAACAACATTTGAAAGAAAGAAAGAGAGAGAGAAAGAGAAAGAAAGAAAGAAAGAAGGAGGGAGGGAAGGAAAGAGCAAGCAAGCAAGCTATCTTCTTTCTGACATCAGAAGACCCCAGAGGGGCCCAGGACTTCATCAGCCTCTTGTATTTACTGCAGCACATACAGCAACATCATTATTTTCTATGCATGACATGCCATGAGAAAGACTAGACACCCTCACTAGAAAAATATTTTTCTACCTGTTTCAGGAACAGGTAGAAAAATAACTGTTTCAGGAACAGTTATTAATAAATAGCCACTAACACAGCTTTGTCTATAGGAACCAAGGAGTTGACGTCCATAGCTACGTGTCAAATAAATATTTCCCAATTGTCCAGAAAATAGAACAGCATTGGCAAAGGTAGCCTTCCAGAAGAGTGGACTTGACCAGAACAAAATATGCAGAAGGGGTTTTCAGCACTTTTTTCACGCCCATTTCCAGATTTTCAGTGAGCCACACAAGCCATGGGAAGTTTTGAAATAACCAGGCTTGCTTGATGATTCTTAGACGTTAGTGTTTTCAGAACAGTCACAGTTCATACACTTGCAGAAGGAAGATAAATTGATAAATTGAAAGCAATTTTTGCAGTATTATCCAAAGCCTTAAAAATGTTCATATCCTCAAGCCTTCCAAAGAAAGAAAATTACTCCCCGTATCAGAAGAAATCATGTCAAAATGCTAATATCAGTTGCCTCTGGGTGAAGGACGTTGAACGCTTTTTTTCTTTCCCAGCATTATTATATTTTACTTGTCATGATAAGCTCATCTTACTTTGATAATCAGGAGGAAAATAAATTTTAGAAATCCATTACTTTCAACCCAATAATTTCTCCTATGGAAATAATTTTAAAAGGAGAAAAATATTTATCTAAAAAAATATTCTCTATAATATTATTTATATCAGGAAAAAAATTGAAAACAGCTTAAATGTCCAGCAGTAGGAATTCCATAACATGAAAGACTATGTTGTCCATTTTAAAAGATTTCCAAAAAGTTTGAAATAATAGAAAAAAATGTTTATGGTATAAATTAAATAGGAAAAATTATAACAATTGTATGTTCTGTGATATAGAACTCACTATATAAAACTGTATAAGAAAAAAATAAATAGATTAGAACACACCAAAATGTTAGTGGTCTTCTCTGAAAAGGAAGTTAGAGTGATTTTTATTTTCTTCTTTTTCACATTTTGCATAATTTCAAAAATTATGAATTTTTTCTAAATTTTCATACTAAGCAAGGACTATTTTAATAATAGAAATGCCTATCATTTTAAAATACAGATGAAATATGCCATTGACTGAAGAAAATACAGTCCTCAACATCCTGCCATGTTCCCTTGGGTTGGATTCAGATTAGTGTCCAAACCAGGGCAAGCTACAGAGTGAAAGGGAACGCCATGCGAGTTACGTGAGAACAGAATGCACACCATAATAAACCACCTTGTGAGGTATACTGGACAAAAGTCTTCAATGTTTTTCTAATTAAGCCTAGCTTTTGGCTTACAGCAATGATAAGCGATAAAGGAATGGGTTCAATGACTCAAGAGAAAAAATTAGATAGACAAAAAGCCACTCTGTGGGACATTTACATCGACTGGTCTCACCAAAAAGTCAATGTGTCAGGGAAAACATAGTAGAGGTAAGAAAAACATACCAGACTCAAAGTGCATAAAGAGATAAAACCAAATGTAATATGTGAATTTTTTATTGCTTTCTGGATAAACTTGACTCTAGAGTTGATATCAGGAGGAATTAGGGAATTATTGTTAATTTTCATAGTCAAGGTAATGTTACATAATTATGTAAGATAATTGTCTTTATTGTAGAAGATACATGCTTAAATATTTAAGGTTATATGACATGATGCCTGAATTTTAATGTGAACAAGTTTATCCCCTCAATATGTGTAGATATATATTTAAATATATGTGCATACATACATGTCAAAATGAGAAAATGTTTGCACTTCTTAGTGATTATTATGTTATCACTCTAATTTTTTTGCATGTTTGGAATGTTTTTAATAAAAATTGGATGCTTCTTCAAAAACATCCACAAATACCTAGGTTTGCTTCTATGCATTTTGATTTAGATCGTAGTATGTTCAGAATCTTTTTAGGACCAGTGTTTTCTAGCCCCTTTGATGTCATTTACTGGAACTTTATTTTTATATGTATTTTGGGATTTGGGAGATTATATTGGATATGTGTTTGATGAAAGAAATGTACAATTATTTCAAATTGAGTATGAACATTATCCTTTAGTGATCTTTCTACACCAATCATTTCTAATCATACTGAGACTTATAAATTAAACATACCCTTTTAATCTGCTCATACATTACTACACAGTATGTGCATGTGTGTGTGTCTTTGTGTATTCCGACTCCAGTCTGACATTTCCCTTTGAAATACTTTTATGACAGAAGGATATTATAGTTATTGATCATTTGTAGAGAGCCATAAGAGTTCATGGGACTTTATAAAATGCATGACAAACAAAATCAAGGTATATGATCTGCCTCTGCTCCACCACCACCTAAAACACAAAGTTCCACGGAAAAGCTTCAAGAGACTGTCATATCTCAATATCTCACCATCACCTTTTTTTTTTTTTTTAAGAGAGAGAGACAGCGAGAGGGTAGGAGAGAGAGAGAAAGAGAATTAATTTTATTTAGTTTTTCATCTGGCTTTTGTTACTCAGACACTTTGTTGTATGCATGGTGCTGGGGTTGAATCCATGTCCCAAGCACCAAAACCGCTGAGCCACCACTCTAGCCCCTCACCACCACCTTTAAAATTTTTTTTTGAGATCTGAGCTCCCTCAGGAATGGATTTGTCATGGATATAGGAATCATGGGACAGAGTCTAGTGGCTTGTCCCACTTGTCCCCATCCACATGGCACAATAATCTGAGAAGCAGTCCAGCCAAAGTGGAGGGCCAAGGGCTCTGATTAGAGGGAAGACATGACCCACAGAGCTAACAGTCATTTTCTGAAAAAAAATATTCTAATAAAGTAACCTTGATTCATGTTGAGGAGTGAAACCATGTTAAACTGAATTCTTTACTGCAAAACACCCCTCAGAATGTTTAATACATTGATACACTTCGTCAATCTCAAAAGGTGAGGGGATGCAACATTTCTAAAACATGGTTCCCACAAAACTTTTTATTTTTATTTTTTTGTATTTTAGTTTGATTTCCTGGGGCCAATAGTCTGAGGAAAATAGGCTACGAGGTGCTATTCTCAAAAACTTTCTTGCTTAAAAATCCCCCCCACGTCCTACCTGCACCCCTCTGGGATGAAAAGGAGCTACTGCTCATTGGGCATTTACTATCTATAGGAGATATTTCACAGACAGGACAGTTGGAAACTCAAGCTCGGAGAGGTTAAGTTACCTGTTCAGGGCCCCATACCTGTAACGTGTCAGTCATTATTCTAGTCCAGGTCTGACCCCAATGCTCAAGTTTCTTGCCATTAACACCTCTACCTCACATCATGAAATTGACCACGTGGAAAAATAAGTACAGGTCCTCAAACATGGGAGACAACCGATTTCAATGAGATTCATCATGTTCTGAAACCTATAATGTGCCTCTGTGCACAGGATGGGCAAGGCCTCTCCACTGCTGGGATGGAAGCAGCTGCTTGTGCGGCTGGTTCTCTAAACTCTGCTTCAGGGGAGAGCCCTCGGTTTGCTTTGAAATGTAGCCACCTGCTTTATCTGTAAATCTCCAGTATGCAGGGCTAGGCCATCTTCCTCTACCTTGATGCTTTTCCTCATTGCCTCTGAGCTGAGCTGGCAGGAGTCTTGGTACTGCAGGCCAAACCCCCAGGTCAGAATATAAAGGGAAGGTTCTCAAGGGAGCCAGTAGAAGGTGAATTTTGTGGAAAAACATCAGCCCTGCCAGAAATCACAGGCCAATATCTGGGACATCATTTAAAAATAAAAATCATTTGGGATTATTCTAACACTTCCCTGGGGTGCTTGGTTTGCCTGCTGAAAGAGTAAGGGACTCATTTTCCTCACTCCACCCTTGCTCTAACTTGCTATGCATTCTTGTATCCTAGAAAAGCAAGAAGGGATCTCACGGACTGAAAACGGTCCTGAGTTTTCTGTACCCTAGCACTCTCCAATAGAAATAGGGCAGAAGCCACACATGTATTTTTAAATTTTCCAGTAGCGACATTTAAAAAGTAAAAAGAAACAGGAGGAATTGATTTTAATAATACTTATTTAATCCAATATAGCCGCAATTTTATCATTTCAATATGTAATCCAACATAAGTATTCTCGAGACAGTCTTTTTTCCTGCTAAACCTTAAATTACTATATTTTATATTTATAGAGCATCTCAATTAGTTCACTAAACTTTCAGTTAGAAATATTTGATCATATTCAGATTTCATAAAACATAGAGTCAAGCTGGGCACAGTGGTGCACATCTTAATCCCAGTGGCTTAGGAGGATCAAGCAGTAGGATCACAAGTTCAAAGTCAGCCTCAGTTAACCTAACAGTAACTACAAATTGTATGATTCTCAGCGTAACAGGGGAATGGCTCTCTAGGATACTTGGAGCCGTAGGGAGGGGGATGGGGAGGGGGGAAGGTGGATGAAGAACTCATAGGAGACTGGAGGGTGGGAATACAGGGGAACCATCCCAGTAGCCGATGTCATTCCTCCACAAGATACCCATTTAACACATGAGTTCTTCTGGGGGAAACTGCAACAGGTGAAACCCAAGGTGGTCATCCATGTTTTGGCATTAAAGTATATATACATTGGTTACTGATGGTTTGATAATGTTTCCCCCTCAATTGTATCTCTATATACTTCTGATAAAAAAATGAAAAAAACAAAGTCAGCCTCAGTAATTTAGTGAGGCCCTAACCAACTTAGCAAGACCCTGTCTCAACAATCAACAATGTAACATGCTGTTTACGGCCCCCCAAGAAGCCAAATAATACTTATGCAATCATTTAATTCTGGAAAATTCACAATTGAAGCATTTATATCACTTGTAGGGGTGAAATATAGAAGAATCAAGAGACTAGGGTGAGGGCAAAGTGGGGGTAATTCTGATTTAAGAACAAATGCATATCATATTGTTCCTTTATATGCATTTGTGATTGTACAATGCAACTCAACTCCTTAATAAATTTTTTTAATTAAAAAAATTTTTAAAAAAGGATAAAAAAAGTAACATACTTTTTACCCCCCAAGACCAAATAAAATTTATGCAATCATTTAATTCTGGAAAATTCACAATTTTTTATATACATAGGAACATTTATAACTGTTTTGTGGGGAAATATAGAAGAATCAAGATATCAAGAGACTGGGGTGTGGGCAATGTGGGGGTGACTCTGGATTAGGATCAAATGCATATCATATTCTTACCTTATATGCATTTATGATTGTACAATACAACAACTCAACTCCTTAATGAAAAAAAAAGACCCTATCTCAAAATTAAATAGATAAATGAATAAAAACAGCCTGGGGATGTGGCTCAGCAGAGTATACCTTGGATTCAGTACCTGGTACCTCCTCCCCTGCCAAAAAAATTCAAGTAAATATCTAAAAGGTTATACTTAAAAGTTTTCCAGTAACTGAATTGAGTGTCAAATTTCAATTTATATGTAAATTAGTTTCAATTAAAATTTTAGGTCTATAGCGTAACTAGTTGCATTTCAAGGCTAGTAGTCATACAGGACCTGTGGCTACCCTTTCAGACAGCTTGTGGCCAGCGTTATTAGTCATAAATTCTTAACGAGGCCAGTAGTGCCCCCTAAAGGGCATTACAGAAATTTGCGGAAACATTTTCAGAGCTGCATTTCCTGGGTGGTGTTAGGGCAGGGATGCTAGACATCGTGCAATACGAAAGAAAATCCTACACAACAAAAATCTGTCTCACACTTCAGACTCTCAAGTTATCTGAGCCTAGAACCTAGCTGTTTATTGTCCTATTTACTTATTTTTGGTGGAAGTAGGTAGCTTAGCTTTGATACACATTTGGGAGAACTGAAAATGCGTACAAATTAAGGGAAGCTTATTTTTTGTTTTGTTCACACTTCTTCCAAGAGTTGTCCCACCCCTTTGAAAAGTTAGTTCAATGACTTCAATGCTGCAAGAATATCAGACTGCGTCTGTATCTGTCACATTCTCAGAGGTTCTGGATAGGCATAGCATCTATTTCATAGTAACTTCTAGGGAAATCACACCCAAGCATTTGCTGATAAAATATGTAATATTTTATTGTCAATCACTTTTCTTTCATTTCTTTTTATATTACAGCAAGGTCATTGTAGTGTTTCTTTGAAGTTATATTTGTTGGTAATTATTTAATCTGTTCATTTCATTCCCTAATAGTAAAGGGGCTTTGGGAAATAGGTGTTCCTGAAAGTGTGACCCATGAAGATTCTGCCACCTTCAGGGAGGAGAAGGAACTGAGGTTACATCACAGAACACATAAAAACAGGACATTTGTCCGGTAATTCCTACTATGTATCTAGGGTCCAAAGCACCATGCTAGAGGATAGGGCTACTGCAGTGACCCAAACAGTCATGGCCCTTCTCCCAAGGGGCTCACAGAGAGTGTGGGAAAATGGGTGGACCTGGGGACATGGGGGTCAGGCCAGGCAGACAAGAACAATCAACTGGTCAAATACTCCTGATCCATTTCAAACCTCTCTGCTAACAATTTCTCCAGTTTCCTTGATCCAGGAAAATACAACAAGGATGCTAAAGTTTCTGGACATAAATTTAAACTTTTTTCAAAGTTTATGAAAACTTACGAAATCTATATAAAAACACAGGAGTGCCCGGAGCAGTGGCACACGCCTATAATCCCAACAACTCGAACTGAGGTAGGAGGATTACAAGTACAAAGCCAGCTTCAGCAATTTAGCAAGACCCTAAATGACTTAGCGAGACTCTGTTGCAAAATAAAACAAAAATTTTTAAAAGGGGTGGGTGTGGCTTAGTGGTTAAACACCCCTGACTTCAATCACCAGTGCCCCAAAAAACAAAAGCAAGCAAAAAAAAAAAAAAAAAAAAACCCAGGAGTGAAACATGAATATACTCTTTAGTAAATAAATCTAAAAAAACTAGAAACACTAGTAAAGAACAAAACAGAAGGCCTCCTTCACCCTTCCCAAAACACAACTATTACTATAAATCTAGATACATCCTTCCCAACATAAGTTTATGCTTCATCCTGCTCACCAATTAAGTTGTGCACTGTAAAATCAAAAGCCAGCTAACATTTTGAGCACTTGAGTGTCAGGTGTTAAAGTGATTCACAAGTATTATTTCCCTTTTACACTAATCACAACTATGAGCTAAATGCTAAATTATGCCCATTGTATAGATAAGAATCTTTCTTTTTTTTTTTTAAAGAAAGAGGGACAGTGAGAGAGAGAGAGAAAGAGAGAAACAACTTCATTTAGTTTTTCACATGGCCTTAGTTGCTCCAACACTCAGTTGTGTACGTGGTGCTGGGGTTTGAACCCGGGTCCTCAAGCTTACAAGGCAAGCTCCGAAACCGCTGAGCCACCGCTCCAGCCCCGATAAGAATCTTTCTAAAAAAATAAAATCTTGGAGGATTCAACTGTATCCCCAAGGTCACAGAGGAATAAGTGATGGAACTTGAATTTGAACTTGGGTAATGTGACCCTGAAGTTCACATACTGAACCAGCTGCAGGATACAACTTTTAAATATTAATAAACTCCTACATGTCCCCATGATTTTTTCCATTAGGACAAATAAGCATGGGCAAATAAGCAAGCAAATATATAAATTACTATATATTTTCAATTTATAGTAAATATTATGCCTAACCCCCTAAAAGGCAGTTCAGAGTAATGCAAAGGGCACAGCCTTTAGAAGCAGCTCCTTCTAGTTGTTTGGATAAATTGTTTATCCTCTCTGAATCACAGAGCTGTGGATTAGGACCCTGAGAAAATGAAACACACCAAGGCCAATTTCCTATGGAGATTTGTAAGTCTAAAAACTCCCTAAAGATGTCAGATCCAGGGTAAAGAATTGAACAAATTACATTATGTGCGTGTACAAATACGGCCCAATGAATCCCACCATTATTTATAATTATAATGCACCAATAACATTTTAAAAATAGATATTAGAAATAAGTGTCCTGTTGGTGGCTAAAGACTGTCAGGGAGGTCCAGAGTCTCTGCTAGAGAAATCTAGATCACTCTCTTCACCCCCTGAGGTAGCCCTTCAGCTTCCTCTCAATCTCCATTCCTTCCCTACCTCTTTTCAGGGAGTCAAAACCTACTCCCTATCCTGTTTCAGAGTTGCCACTGAAATCCCCACAAGATTTCAGGGCTGTGGAAGGAAGATTTGATTCATTCAAAACAATAAGAGCTGCAATTCCAACTCAATCCCTAAAAATTGTTGTGTGACTAAAACAAGCCTCCAGCCTTCTCTGGGTCTCTGTTTCCCCAACTCTAAAATCACATTGTTTGTTGTCATTGTTGTTATTGTTTTTACAACTGGTTTATTACATAAATTGAATAGTAAAATGCACCTGTCACCCAGATTCAACATCTCCTAATTATGTGACCTTTTTACTTCTCCTATATTTCTACCCACTCCCCAACCAAGCCCCACTTGCTTTAATTTTGGGTGAGTTCAGATGTACACATATTGAATGTAACAAATGTTAACTGTGCAGTTTTGAAAAACATGCTGAAACCTTACTGTTTTAACTTTTTTCTCCCCCAGATGCAAGTAACTGTTATGTAAAATCATGTTTTAAATCTCTCTAAATTCTGTCTTAGGATGAACACACTACAACTCCACTTCTGGTGGTGATGGGAAGAGAATGATGGACACAGTGAACAGGGAGAATGGGCCCTCCTACCCATATTTATTGATTAGTCAGAGGCCACAATCAATTATCTTTCTCCAGAGTAGACACAGAACTATTGCTCACGCAGGAAAAGCCATTTTTTGCCTGAGGAAACAAAATGTTCTGGGAAATTTCGCAAAAATTGCTTTCAAACTGTCTAAAAAGCCACAAATTCACACCAACCAGGCATCACATGAAGCCTGAGGTCTCACACGTTGTCTGTAAGTACGTTCCATGAAAAACTCACAGCTCTCAGACACGCTGTGGCCTGCTTGGTTTAACAACCCACGTTGTCAGGCTGAGGCCTAGGTGGAAACGCTACTGGAGATGTTAGATCTGACCCCAAATCCGGGAATTTGAACTGTGTGAGTGCGTCTCTCCCCAGAGGGGTTCTAGGGATGAAAACAGAGCTCTGGGACAATCACACCGCTTACATCAACCCCTATGGATGACCCCAGGTCAGACGCCACAAGCACACACACACACCATCTCCACAGCGCTTCTGAGGACCATCACTGAGGGAACATGGGGTGGTGGAGCTGCAATTCCCAGGTTCTGGCCAGACAAATTGACAGGATGTTGGCCCTGGAAATGATCTTTTTCCAGCCTAAATTTTAGTGTCTGTGATCTTAAACATTTTAACCTCTGACAATCTGATTACTTGGTGTTATGAACATCTTCCTAACCCACTGAAGAGATAGGCTGACCTGTCACAGTTTGTGCCAGGCTCTGGAACTTTAATTTTCACCTGTCCCATACAGTTCCCACCTTGGCAGAGCTTTTCCTAGCTCCATATGGTCCTGTTCAGAGACAGAAGACCCTACTGCCTTGGTCACATTGATTGGTTCAAGATTGGGCAGATGAAGTGGAATGCTGGCCTGATGCTTCTGTTACCTACTGTGGGGTATCAAGTTGGTCTAAAACTTAGTGCCGTTAAGTGACAATCTTTTATTCTATCATACTTCTGTAGCATCTGGAGGCTGGACTGGGCCAGAACATCCAGGATGCTCACTCATATTCTCTTGGTACAGGTGGCATCTGAGGACTCAGCTGTGGCTGTGGATGGCAGCACAGTTGTTCACCATGTGACTTGAGCTTCTTAGGATATGACAGCTGGGTTCCAAGATAACATTCCAAGGAGGCAAGTCCCAATGCACCAGCAACTTACAATTTCTTCCGCTCACATCATGCTTAATAAAGCCCTATTAGCTAAAGCAAATCATGCTTCCACTACACAGGAGGGAACTACTCGGAACAGTCAATACTAAAAAGCGTGCTTCTTTGGGGACCATCAATTAACCAATAATTTTCTTTTTGTGCTTAATCTAATTTGAGTTGTTATAACTGTCACCAAAATATCCATGACTAATAGAGTCAATTTCATATCTGAATCCAATTCTTATGTTTGTCATTTACTAGCTGTGTAGCCCAAAAAGTCACCTGACTTATCAAAGGTTGTTGTTAAATTCTTAGAATAGAGATAATACTCAGTTGGTATACCATTATAAATAACATGAAAGCCTAAGAACAGTTTATAAATCCAAATGCTCTATACAAATAAACTATCACAATGATGATAAAGGAGAAACTGAAAGCTTATACCAGTTCAGTTTGTTATTCATTCATTCCACAAACACTTATTAGCTGTCTACCATATATGTACAACATACTATAACTACCTGGTGATATAAGGGCTGTATAACCCCTCAAAGAATTTAAAGTCCAATAGGGGACACAGATGTACACTTACACAACACTAACTCAAGGATCCCAAAGAGCTCTGCCTCAAAAGAAGAATAAATAAAGCATTGTGAATAATGATGAAAGAAATAAATCATTCTGAATTGCATGGGGAGCAGAGAATAAGGACATCTCCATAAAATGTGACACTAATCCTGGGCTATAAAGGATGTGTTGTATACACAGTGAAGGCAAAATACCTTCAGAGGAGCAGTTGCTGAATGGACAGTGACCAGGAAGCATTCAGGAAGTGCTTGGTAAGAATTATGTGTGAGTGGATGAATAAATGAATGAATGAACAGATGGAAATCCAGGAACAGCACCCAGCCTGGCATTTCTGAGCAAAGAGAATATGGAAGGCCATGTGAGAGATAGAACTGGAGGAAATGATTGGTGCTAAGTAATGATGAGTCTTGAATAGGAGACCAAGGATTTGACATTTATCTCAATGGGGAGCTACTGAGGCTTTGGAAAAGTAATAGTAACAAGACCAGAACTATGTTTTACAATAATGGCTTTGGTGCTAATGTGGGATGAGCCTTGTAATAGCACTATATTTCTCTCTACAGAAACACCCCTCCTTCTCTCTTAGTCTAGGACTTTCAGGTGGACCTGACACCCTAACTCTCTCAGGACTCCAGGGTAGTTTGATGATTCCATTTGACCAATGGGAGCAACTTGTTCCTGGATCACAGTGATTGGTCCAGACTCAGGCACCTGACTTCAGTCAGGTCAATGAGATGGCCTCCTAGGACTTCAAGGGAGAGTATAAGTGCCTCCCCAACCACAAGAACTGGTATGCCAGTCTGGAACTCTTTCAGCCTGAAGTTGACGATAACAATAAAAGCCTGCCTAAGAACGAAGCCAAGAGGGAAGAAAATAGAGATGACAGACAGAAGGAGTCAGTGACCGATGGCTTCATCTGTGTTTCTCAAGAGACCTACCCTGAAAGCAATCCCCCTGTGATTTCCAGGAGCACTGGAAGTGATCCAATCACACTCCCTTCACATTTGAATTGGTTTTCTATGTTTTTGTTATGAAATGATTTCTCAGCAAGTGTAGTCATGCATGGTATTAATTCCTCAGCCTTCATTAATTTGCCTAACAAATGTGTTTCAGTGCCTGCTAACCTTCCAGGTACTCTTCCAGGAACTGAAAATAGAGTGGAAAAACAGACAAAAATCCCTGCCCTCGTGGAGATTACATTCTAGTGGAGGGCCGTGAGAGAGAGGAATAAACAAAATCATTGAAATCTATAGAGTGTCAATGATGGTGTAAGTTCTGGAAGAAGAAATTGAGGCAGTGGTGGGCACTGGGAGAGCAGGTTGGCAGTCAGTGTGCAGTTTGACTTAGAGTGATCAGGGACTTGCCATTGCTGAGGGGCTCAGCCTTGATGGGGAGAAAAGCTTTCCAGGAGAAGGGGACTTCTTTCCCCAAGGCAGGACTGTGCCGGGGTAGAGGAGGAGTAAGGAGGCCATTGTGGCTAAGGCACATGATCAGATGACTTGAGAGAAAGTGGGCGTCCTGAAAGCCATTTTAAGAACGAAGTTTTCACTTTGAGAGACAGGAAGGAGGGTTTCCAGAATCTGCACCAATGCAGATTAAAAAGGATCACTCTGACTGCCACACTTTGTGCACGGTAGGGCAGGAGAGAACCAAGTAAGACAGGAGGTGGCAACACTGAAGGTGGTGGGAAGTGGCCCACCTCCGGATCTATTTTGAAGGAAAAGGCCAACAGGTGCTGTTGATGAACGGAACGTGGAGTCACACAGGGAAAAGGAAAGTGTTGAGAAAGACTCCAGAGCTTCACGGGAGCACCTTAAAAGATAGAGCTGTTATTGGCAGATGTAAGGAACACTGAAAGTTCAAGTTTGGGGGTGAAGGTCAGGTGTTGAATCTTCATTATGTTCGATTTGGGATGCCTTTAGACATGGAGATGCCAGGTAGGTCTCCACATTTAATGGAACATCGGCGCCATGTTCCATAAAGTTCCAGAAGTCTGGACTGGAGTTATAAGCCTGCACCACCAGAGAAAGATCAGAGGAAGTTTCAGCCTCATCAGTTCTATGGGGGAAGTTGTTGGTGCTGTTTCGCTTTTGCTCTGTCACATCCTCTCTCTTCCGTTTTCAGCTGTAATCGCCTTGCAAGGCAATGAGCTCAGATGTGCTTCCCACCAGTCTCAGAGGTCGATTCTAAATTAATTTCCAACAATCCTAGCCAAGAATTTTTTTTTTAAGTTTTCATCCCTAAAGTTCAGCTCCAGGAATGCAAGAGGATAAGATTGATCCAGTACAAACAAACAAACCAGGAACAAAGATTCCTACCACCCAAGTCTCAAAAGAACCTGGAAATTCCTGGAATGTGCACAAGGAGGAGCAAGACAAGCGCATAGAGTACACCCAGGCTGACAGGTGGCAGAGGAGGTGCCAATTCAGAATTTTGGTGGGTTTCATCAGCTGATGAACACTGAAATGCTCTGACACTTTTTTTTGCTTAAAATAGGAACAATGAATATGGAAGGATCTTTTAAATGTTAATAGAAGCAGTATTAAGGAAGAAAATTGGGACTATTGTTTTGCAAACAGCTGGGTCTACAGAAGCAAATTCAGTGTGTATTTCTGAGTGCTCCTCTCAAAACGTGCTTAATTATAATAAGCAAAACTCCAGGAGGCTCAATGTAGAGGAAAGACCTGGGGATTTGAAGTCAGATGTGGCTCCCAGCTCCACTTCTACAGCAAACCACTGATTCCAGAATGTTGCATTCTAAACTACTGATTCTAAAACTCATGCATGACCCTTGTGCAGTGGAAGAAAGTTGATGTGTTTTGTTATGATAGAGCCACAGGTGCTGAGAGCTGCCACAGGTGGCCACCAGGTTAGGCACCTGATGAGCACCGATCTGTGGCTTCCACATCCTGGTGCTATATGAGTAAGATCTAGCCCTTGGGAAGAAAAGCACATGGATTCAAATCCTATCTCTGCCCTACTTGCTGGGTGACCTAAATCAAGTCACTCACCATTTTGGCACTCAATATCCTCATCTGCAATAATCTTTCTTACCTCCTTGTGAAGAAGATTATCAAGATTCAATGAGCTGCTATCTGTGAAGACATCATAGTTGCCCAGCACATAATAAACACTGGATAATAATTATTAGTATCTATTGCTGACACATATAATTCTCATAACATGACTATGAGGTGTGTAGCCACTAATTCTGCCATGTTACAGCTATTGAATTAGGGTGATTGAATAACTTGTCTAAGTTCAAGTAAATAATAAACATGACTAGTCAGTAGTAAAGAAAGTAGAAGTTGTAATTATTTTTTATGTTAGCATTTGGAAGGGACTGAGTAATCTTTTGTTTTCCCTAGTGCTGAGCTCATTTAGACCTGCATCCTGTCTCTCGGCTGAGATGTGGTTAAATTTCATCTCTGTGCAGTGACCTCCCTCCAAATACTGTTATCCCTCACATGTCACCACTTCAGAGAAGCCTTTCCTGGCCACCCACCTAAAGGAGTCTCCAGCACCCCCATCAGCATAAGTGCCTGTATTGTTACCATCTTATTTTCTTTACAGAAGTTATTGGCTAACTTTTTCAATTGATTATTGTCTATTTCCTCCCACTGGAATGTAAGCTCTTCAAGGGCAAGGACTTTGGCTTCTTCAACACCATGTTCCAGGGACAAGTATAGTGCCTAGCAGAGCTGCAGGTGGAGCTCAGTGGTGGCGTGCTTGCTAAGCATGTGCAAAGTCCTGGGTTCCATCCCCAGCAGCAGCAGCAGCAGCAGCATCATAAGACCTTGCACGTGAATAGATGCCCAAAAAATGAGTGATGACTGAGTCTTCAGGTTGTGACCTCAATTTATTTCTCTTATACATGTTTTTCATTTAATCTTCTTAGAACCAACAGCAAACAGTCAGAAGTTGGGATAAATAGTCCTGCTCTCATTTCTTCCCTCCAACAATTCCTCTCTCATGCACATTTCTTTATGAGCTAACAGGACAATACGATCAGACATGATTTTCTCCTCTCCCAGAGGCTGGTGCTAAATTGTGAGGCTTAACAAGATTCCTGGTGCTCCCACTCATTCTAACTGTCATGCTGTGGCTAAACCAATATTGGGACTCATATCGTACATCAGAGTTCATTTCGTTTCCACATTGTTGTACCTACAAGCAGAGTCTCTGGCAAGTTTGTTTTAATAACAGGATTCCAGAGGGAAAATGCCAACTGAATTCATTACCAAAATAAATTGAAACTACTTGAGTAGGGTAAAGTGGGAAAGACTTCTACAAAACTTTATCTTCTTAAACTTGGGGGCTGATCACAAAATGACAATGAATAAAACACATACCAGCTCTCTTTGAAGATCAGCTTCTGACCAGGACCCCCATACGCCTCCACAGCTATAGTTTAACCTCCGTGAATATATGATATACTCTCCATTAACCAAGGAAAGGGGACCTTGTTGCCAATGTTTTCTTTTTCCTTCCTTCCAATAATTTTCCTCCTTTCAATAAAAATAACTTAAGTAATAATAATGACATAATTATAGACTGGCTTTACACTATCCAGTGTTACTACATCTCAGAAACAGTGGTGACATACAGCTGTATTCCCTATCTGCAATCTAATTGGGAAATGACACAAAAGATACAAAAATCTGTAGACTCCAACTTGACATGACCATAGGCAGCTTGTTGGTAATTGCCATTTTTGCCTGCCAAGTGACTCCAGCACACATTCCAAGCCATATAGGACAAGCAAAGTCATTAAGATAGCAAGCCCATATGTGTTGTGCCAGCCACTGATGGTGCCCAGACTGCTTCTTAACTGATGTTGGGTATCTTAGTAGTTGTTGAACAAGGCCAGGGACATTCTTGCTGGCCATGACCCACCTTTGTCTACTTAACATAGAAACTCTTCTTCCTGCCTTTGAGTGTGGCCTCTACCTGTCTTGCTGCCACCCAGGTCCCCAGTAGATTGTGCAGTTCTGGATCTGTCTCCTTCTTTCTTCCGTCTCTTGGCACCTTTCATTTTTGGCAGTCAGTTCTCATGCACCAGGACCAGGTATTTCCTGCAACAAAATATCATAAAATGTGATAGGGAAACTTAGAAGGAAACTCATATGGGGTTGAGACCAAGGGAGGAAACCTAATTTAAATAAAGCACATATGGTTTAAGCCAAGATTAAAAGGGTGAGATTAGTTATGTGAAGTATGTGTGTGTGTATGGGTATGTATATGTGCTCACGCCACATCCCCATTCTGTGGATGAGGTGACAAGGCTCTGGGACATTAAATCTCCTGCCAAAGGTTGCTCACATATTATACAGCAGAGTTTTGTGATTTTTTTCTTTATTCTTAAAATCCATTTCTTTTCTTTTTTTAAATTGAACATAAAATTGTACGTGTTTATTGGGTATAGTGTAATAATTCACTCTCTGTATACAATGTATACAGTCAGGGTAATTAGCATTTCCATCTCATTATATATGTATCAATTCTTGGTGGTGGGAGTTTATGAATGTCTCTCTTCTAGTTTTTATGAAAATATATAATATGTTATAATAAACTATAGTCACCCTACTGTGCTGTAGAACACTAGAACTTATTTCTGTGTTTGGGCAGTCCTTATCCTACTTCCCTCAAACCCCCTTCCTCCACCCTTCCTAGCCTCTAGAAATCATTATTGTAGTCACCAATTTTTTGAAATGCTTAAAATGTGACTTTTTTAATTTTATTTTTTTAAATATTAAATTGACAAAAAGTTTGTTCAAGGTGTACAATGTGATGATTTGATATAAACAATGTATACTGCATACTGATTCCCACAGTCAAATTAATTGACACATCCATCACCACCTAGAGTTAGCACTTTTTGGAACTAGTTTGATTTAATGGAATTACACATTCTTTGCATGTTTATATGCTGTTTCCCTCTTAAATTAGAGACGATGGAGGATTGCTGCTTCTTTGGCAGAAAAGATTAAGTACTTTCCTGTGGTGTCCCTGCACATGGTAGTGATTGCTGAGCAAGGTCCTAGGGCACTGGAGTAGGTCCTGCATTTTGGAAAAGACATGACTAGCAACAGTGGGGAGAAAGGGGCGGATGGAAAGTGAATTGAAACGGAAACAGCAAGACCAAGAGGGGCCCTACATGTAGAAAATGTGGCTGACAGGACGCCAAGGAACTATGTGGGAGATGAAAACAAAGGAAGAACTGACCCAAGGACAAGACAAGAAAACTTGAGTCCCCAAATTCACCTTTGGACCAACTCTGTGAGCAGTAAACATATTGAGCAAATTTCAAAGTCTTATTTCTGGTCCCATAGCCAGATTGTTTTTTCCCCTTCCCTCCTTTATTCGCTGACAAAGCATTTGCCAAGTGTATGCTAATGCTCAGCCCTGACAATACAAAGGCCAAAGAATGGACTGTGACTGGTCTCTGAAACACGTTCAGCAGTGTTTTAGTCCTTTCTTTGCTATGACTAAAGAACCCAACGAGAACAATTTTAGGAGGGAAAGTTTATTGAGGGACTTACAGTTTCAGAGGTCTTAGCCCATAGAGGGTCTGCTCCATTCCTTGGGGATCGAGGTGAGGTTGAACATCATGGCGGAAGAGTGTGGCAGAGAGAAGCGTGTCAAAGCAGGGCTCCAAGAAGTAGAGAGAGACTCCACTCACCAGATCCAAAGTATATACCCAAAGACATGCCCCAAACAACCCACCTCCTCCAGCCACACCCTGCCCACCTTCAGTTACCACTCAGCTAATCGTTATCAAAAGATTAACCCACTGATTTGGTTAAAGATCTCATAATCCGATCATTTATCCTCTAAGCCTTTTTGCATTGTTTCACACATGAACTTTTGAGAGATACCTCGCATCCAAATCATAACAACCTGGCTCCCCAGTTCAGCCAGGAAGAATCCAAGGCAGCAGCCCACACGTGTCACAGTGTCCAGCACCAGTTTTACACTAGGCATTGTGCCAGGTCTTGGAGTTCAAGGATGAGTGAGATTATTCCACCCACCAGAGCCTAGGGCCCAGTGGAAGAGACAGATTGGTCAGTGGCCAGTACAACCCCTTGGAGCAAGTGTTGTGGAGGGAGAATACAGGAGGCCGTGGAAGCTGAAAAGAGGGTCCCTAATCCTAGCCAGCTTCCTGCATGAAATGCCCCTTCTTTCATTCATTCAGTAAATAATTACAAAGTCCCTGTTAGATCCAGACACTGCTCCAACTTCTGGGGACACAGTAAGAATGCTAAGATCCTGTTCTCCTAGAACTGACACCCCAGGAGGAGCAGGGAAACTACAAATAAATAAGGAGCAAATAAACTTGACAGACGGTGACAAGTGAAGAGCACAGCAGAGGGAGGGAAAGCAAGTGACAGGAAGGGCAAGAGAGTGACTTGAGAGCGGGGAGCAGCAGAGGCAGAAGAGCCCTGGGTACTGAAATAGGTCAGATGAGGATGCTGGTTCAAGGCAGAGCCCTAGGTAAAGGCCTGAGACAGAGACAAAAGCCCAGCCTCACTAAGGACCATAGGAAGGCCGGTGTGGATGGACAGAGAGCCCTGCGCAGTGGGAAACTGGAGATGAGATCAGTGTTATGAGCAGGACCAGTTTACAAGAGCCTGACCTGAATCTGGGACTTTATCCACAGTGCAATGGAGACAATGGGAAGCTGTTGGAAGGTTTTAAGATGAATACTGATGCATTTTCTCTTTTTTTGTGTGTGGGGTCAGGGAGATGTATCTGGGAATCAAACCCAGGGCTTGGCACATGCTAAGCATGCACCCCACACCGAGCCACCTGCAGTCTGATGCTGATATGTTCTGACTTAACATTTGTGAAAGGGAACTCTGGTTAAACGGATGGTCGAGTATCCATTTGTCCCCAAATGTTGAGTGCCAACTTAGCCAACACAGACAAATAAACCACAGCCACCCCATTAAATAAAGGCAATTCTAACACCCCAAGTCAGGAAGAACAGTCTCTTATATTAAACAAATTTAGCTTTCTGAAAAATGTAATACACTGCCCCAAATTTTCTCATTTTGCCTGAAAGAGTCACTCAATCAATCATCAAACATTTGCTGAGCGCCTCCTACATGTCGGGCACTGTGAACAGAGAGATGTGCTTCCTCCCTTTATAGAGCTCCAGGCCTTGTGGACAACAGAAGAGCGCTGGGTTTAGAGGCATTCAATGGACCAAGGAAAAATCAAATAACGAAGTACAGAGGCACTTGTTTGGAGATTTGTGACGAACCTGATGGAGCTGGCGATTAAAAGCAGCTTGACATGTCTGATGAGTGCAGCAATTTGGGAGTGTTACAGGGGAGATCCTATCAGGGCTTGGGAGGGGCAACCACTCATCTTCTTGAGGGGAAAAAACAACCTGGTATCAAAGTTGGGGCTTTCCTCATAATTTAATCAGAGGAAACCAAGTGTTGGGGGCAGTAGTCTTTATAACAGGTCTTTATTGCAGTATCTCCTCCCTACCTTTTCCTGATTATTTAAGTTGGCCTAAATGAGGATCCTCTAGTAGGCAGTTGTAGAGCAGGTGATGAAAATCTTGATCTTCATTAAGAAGATTAAAAATTAATCACAAACATTTTTGACCTTCAGCAATGAGCACAAGCAAATAAAGATAAACAGCTCCCCTACTGCATCCTCAGCAGCAGCAGAATGGTAAACGATGAAAAGTAACTGCAGTTGAGGGGCGCTGGGGTTGCAGGGCTGCAACCACGCTCTCTGCCACCTGTCAAAGGCTGTCCAAGGTAAAGTCAGGCCACTGAACAGCTGGTGCTTTGGCTTCCTGTTCCTGATATTATAGTTCAAAGAGCAATGGTGACTTTTAAATAGTGAGTTGGGGACTTGCATTAGGATCATGAGTGGTGCTTAGTGAAAATGAAAAATCCTGGATTCCTGTCCCAGGCTTCCAAATTGAAACATCCAGAACCTATGGTTTTGGATAAGGTCTTTAAGTGATGCTAACCTTGGGGACCACTGTCCTGCAGGCTCCCTAACTAGCTGTGGCTGGCCAATGAGAAAGAAGTGAGGGGAGCCTGCAGATAACTTGGGAGGAGATCTTACAGAAGGTGGGCAGTGGAGGCAGGTGCAGAGAACCATTTCCAACTGGGTTATTCCTGTCCCTACAGGGAGGGAAGGTTTTTTTGTTTGTTTGTTTGTTTTTGTTTTTGTTTTTGTTTTGGTAATTTTAAACAGTCTGTGGATATCCTGTAAACTCTACTAAGTTACTATTGCTGCTTGGTGTAAATTTTCCCAAAGCTATTTTGTTCACGTTGATTCAAGTTATCCTTTGGGCTGAAAACTTCAAAAGCCAGAGATTATTCTCAATCTCTCCAAACACACAGAAGTTTCCAGAACAACCTCAAACACGCTGGTTAAGAAGATAGGCTCTAGAAGCTAGACACCAGAAGGCTGTGTGTCCTTGGGCATCTCCTTGTGCCTCGGTTTTCTCATCTGCATAGTGGGTGTACCACCAGCATCCACCTCACCAGGTAATAACTGAGAATATTTATTCAAAGTCCTCAGCATGTGCCTGGAACAGAATGAATGCAAGATAAATATCTGCTCAAATGTACAGCTTCTCAAAAAATGCTGGGTCTCCAGGGGGCAGTGCCAGCAGCACACCCTTCTGATGCAAAAGTCACCAAGGCAGGATGGGGGAAAAAGAGAGATGAGCTTACTCATGGGGAAACAGATGCTCTCTGTGAAGAACTGAGAGCTGCGTAGGAGGCGAGGGGGCAGAGGGAGGGGGTGCTGCTCAGAGCCCCTGCTTGTGCTGGGGTGGGAATCCTGTGTGACAGGAAAGGAAGAGGAAAGGGGGGAAGTGACAAACTCACTGTGCGTGTGTCTGTCATCATGGATGAGCAATAGAGATGATAAGAATCCTCAAGGCAAGCCTGTGTCGTTAGAGAGGAATAAAAAAGCTCATTACCAGGGGGAAGTTGATGTTCTACGAAGCCAGAGCTTTTAGAACAAAGAGAATCAGACTGAAAGTTTTCCGGGCTGGGGAAGCATTGTTTTATTGAAGCTCTATGATGGGCCTTGGGGTCTTTTACTTTCTCTTATTTTATTGGGTTTTTTTTTTTTCCCTGTCTTCTCCACCAAGCCCCAGGCAGAACCCTGAGGGGAGTCTATGAAAAAGTCCTTTGGGAGGAAGAGGAGGATGTCTGTGGCAAAGGGGTATCTGCACGTTGAAGGACTTCATCTGAACTGCTTGGAAAATACCACAGAAGCAGATCTGTATGATCTCATCATAAATTCAACCTTATACTCTCCAAAGGGCACAGCTGGGGGGGCGGGGTGGAGGAGGGTACAGTTTTAGCTAGCAAGCCTGGATTTAAACTAGGTTCAAATCAAGGTGACACACTATCTTACCTTGGGGCAATCATTTGACCCCTCTGAACCTCAGATTCCAAGTGTGTACAACGGGGTTGAGATTATAGCCAACTGTACAGAGTTATTATGATAAACGCATGAACGTCACAGACCAGGCCCTCAGGGAATCACCCTGTCGTCATCATCACCATCTCCATCCTGTCATTGCTATTGTCGCTGTTATCACTGTGCCTAAGAGGTTAAGGAACAACAATAGAAACCAACTTAAAATCAGGAAGTTGACTGACTTCAAATCATAACAGCATTCAGAAAACACACAAATCACCTGTTTCAAACTTAACAACTACAGGAGCCCTAGCCAGGTTTATTTTGTCATTTTGAAAAGCAGTTATTTCCAGGGCAGGAAGTCCCCAAAGTTCAGATTTCCCTTTAAACAGAACAGTATTGCTTCTGCAACAGATCAATTCTCCCCAAAATTTAGCTGTTACTCCCACCCCACCACCAGTGACCAATTCCCAAATCTGCTTTCTTCCCCAGAGTTGATCCCCAGGGCACAAACAGCTCAGAGAGGAAAGCAGTTCCTATGGTTCTATCTCAGGTTTTCCTGTGTTTTAGACTCAAATATCTGCATTTGCACAATCCAGTCTTCCCGGAGCTATGGATCACTATGAATACGTTTCAGAGATAGAAGAAGTTCGAGAATGAGAACAAGTGTCCAGGAACATAGACAGGGACTGTGATCCACAGAAGGAAAACACAGCTGCCCACTGAATCATTCCATAAAGACTGGTATATCCATGGGCGTCAGGTTCTATGCTCAGAGTGAACTACGCTTCCTTATCTGAAAGTCTATAGCCTGAGAGGCAGCAATAGATGAGCCCAGAAGCATGGAGAGGAGAGAGCCTATTCAGGGTTGACCCAATGGCACCTTTTGATGAGATTGTGGAGCACGCATCCTGGGGACCAGCCTCAGGGTGGTGAACACCCAGGGTTATCCTAAAATACCTCCACATCACTCGCTTTGCACCATACCTGATCTCCCTTACGTGTCTTCATTATTTCAGAATGAGAAACATCCTTAGTCCAAAGCCAGTATCCCTCATTATCAGCCCTGCCAAAACCCTATCCCTTAATTCCCTGAACAGAATAAAAATTATGAACATTAAAAAAATTACATTTGATATGGTAGGGAAGGCAATTTTGTCCCCATCTTACAGATAAGGGATGAAATGATTTACTCAAAGGTAAAAGAGCTGAGTATAGCACTCATGTCCTTCATTACTAACAGCAGAGTTTGCCCCCATCCTGAGGGCACAGGGAAAGGTCAAGGTGTCAGAGACCAGTTGATAGTTCCTGGGTGTGTCCCAAGTGTCAGCACTGTGCAACTGGCCTCAGCCTTATCACCTGAATGTCCCTACACTCCACCTGCTCCAACCTGTGCAAATGCAGTCCCTCCTCCCCTGTTACCTGGAGGGAGAACCTCAGGAACAAGCCTTCTCATTTTTCTCTTCAATGTTTACTGCCCACCCACAAGTCTCCATGGAAATCGCCTCGCCATCCCCTTGGATGCTGCAGCCTCCATTAAAACACTGTTTTCCTGCATGGGGTGCTTCTTCCTAAGATCCCAAGCCTTGGAGAAACTAAAGAGACTCGGGTTCCCTTATGTTCCTCAACTTTGTACTGCATTTGCTACGTTGGGTTCTGAGCGACTAAGTCTTGCATGCCACCTAGGGGAATGGGTCCTTCAGCTATGGCTCTGACCCTTGCTACCCAGAGAATAAGAATCTGTTCAGGGAATGGGCAGGAGGAAACTCCTCATAGAGCTTCTCCTGTCCATGTCTCCCATTTCTTTCTCCAGACCTATATAATAGACTCTCCACTTCTCTTTCAGTCCACAGTCATATAAAACAAATCAAGGGAAGTAGAGAATCCGAGTCCCACAAACCAACTGACTATAGCTAGATAATTCCAGAAGAGACAGCTCAGGGTGGAATTCAGGAATGGATCCCAATCATGAACTCTGAAAAATACTGTATAGTAGTAATAATTGTCATTTATTGAGTTCTTATATGTATATCTAATGAACCCTCATAAGAACCTTTGAAATAAGTACTACAGACCTCAATTTAGGTAAGAAAATGGTGGTCACTTGCTGAGGACATGTTCTCCAATTTAATCAGCAAGCAGGTGGACCCCAGCAATTTGACCCCCAGAACCCAGCCCTTCACAATACTGAGCCCAACCTTGCACACTTCAGATCCAGGTAGCATTTCTTGCCACTCAACTGCTCTGAGAAACAGTGACAAAGGAGGGCTTAAGTAATGAATGGGAGGGAGGGTGGGTAGGAGAGAGGAGGAGAAGCTGTTAACTTTAGATGTGTAATTCAGTCTGCTCATTAAGTGGCAAAAGTGTCACCATGCCCTTATCTTTGCCATCCACCTTCTAAAATAAAGAGCCAGGGTCTATGATTTCCTCTGTGGGAAGATCCATCCCTCACATCCTTATAAACGCTGCAGATGGTAGGGCTTTTTATAATCACCAAAGAAGACTCTGACCTATGAAAGGTTCCTGTTATTTGTCACACTCCCCCAACACACCCTCAACATCTAGTTGAGTCCTATAAGATAAGAGAATATTTCATTTTTAAAAAATTCTAAAAAGAGAGTTAATTTTATTTTAGTTTTTTTTCCATCTGGTTTTTGTTTTTCCTCCACTTTGTTGTGTATGTGATGCTGGGGTTCAAACCCAGTTACTTGTGCATGCCAGGCAAGCACTCTACTGCTGAGCCACCTCTTCAGCCCCAGAAACATGTTTTATAACCCAGTCATACTTCAAGAAAATCTGTGTGATAAAACTACATTGGTGCTTGGTCATCCTTGCACACCATTCCTATATTCATGTCACTCAAATGTCCTTTGCAGTAATGAATTATAAATCCTAGAACAATTAAATCTCTCCTCTGTGTTCATATTAGCACTACCTAAGTGGAAAGTCAAGTAATTATTGACATAGTCAAAGTAAAAATCATAAAATCAAAATTATAGCCAGGTAGCATCTATATTATTCCCATTCTAAAATGTAAAGAATTATAGTAGTTCACGTCCACCTGGTGTTTTCCATGTTCTAGGAACTGTTACTGTATGGTCCTGGGCCGTCACTTTACTGGTTTCTGGAAACTGGTTAGAAATGCACATTCTCAGGCCCCGCCCAGAACTGAGTCAGAAATGCTGAGAATGATCCCGGCAATCTGTGTTTTAACAGGCTCTTTGGGTGATTCAGATGCATTCTACAGTTTGAGAATCCTTGCCTTATTTTAATATTGAAGGAAGTAAGGTAGAGGAACTATTGGGCATTGCTATTTCCTTTTTATAAGGAAGAAAGCTGTCTTTAAAGTGTCCAATAACTGTCACAAGGGAGTAGAACACCAGGACTGGAAGGCAATCCATTCTGCCACCCAAGTTCCTGCTTTCCTAAACACATGCATTCCTGCTGATGAAAAGCAAGCTTGCAAGAGAACCAGGAAAACAAATGGCTATTCCTATGAAAACCAATCAGAGAGGAGTTTCAGTTCAGCGTCAGGAAAGAAACATTTATGGATCACCAGTGATGTGCCAGTCATCGTGTGCTATGGTCTGAATGTTTATGTCCCCCTCAAAAAAAATTTTTTAAAGAGAGAGGGACAGTGAGAGAGAGAGAAAGATCAATTTTATTTAGTTTTTCATGTGGCTTTCGTTGCTCTGAGACTTCATTGTGTACATGATGCTGGGGCTTTAACTCACATACTTGCGCATGCCAGGCAAGCGCTGTAACCACCGAGCCACCATTCCAGCCCCCCCTCAAATTCTTATGTTGAAATTCCAACCATCAAGGTAACAGGACTTTGGGGAGATGATTAGGTCATGGGGCAGAGCTTTCATGAATGAGATTGATGCCCTTATAAAAGAGGCAGTGGAGCTGCAGACTGGTACAGCTCCTTGGGAAAGCAGTGTGGAGAATCCTCAAAAAACTAGGGATGAGTTCACCATACGACCCTGCTATTCCACTCCTGGGTATTTTTCCAGGGGATTTAGAATCAGCACATTATAGTGACACAGCAATATCTATGTTCATAGCAGCTCAATTTACTATTGCTAAACTGTGGAAACAACCCAGATGTCCCTCACTTGATGAATGGATCCAAAAACTGTGGTACATATATACCATGGAATTTTATACAGCAATTAGAAACAATGATATTGCAGCCTTTGAAGGTAAATGGGTGGCTATGGAAGAAATTATGCTTAGTAATATCAGCTTAACCCAGAGAACCAAGGGTCGAATATCTCCACTCATCTGTGGAGGTTGGAACTAGACCCTGGCCATTCAGAAAGGTGGTCTATTATCATGTGTTAAATCCAGATAAGGTGTAATGTTATACAGCCTAATACTTTTTTAGAGATATTGTGGGTAAGGGAAGGGAGGGATATGGGAGGGTAATTGGGGGGGGACTCCTGGGGGTAAATCTAGTATCCAGAAACTATACACATTTTATATTATTTTGTTAAAAACTTTCATGGTTGTTCAAAAATTTAAAAAAAAAGGTGTTCCATCTTGTAATGCCAGTACAAAAAATTAAAAAGGGCTAGAATGTAAAAAAAAAAACAAAAAGAGGCCTCAGAGAGACCCCCTTGCCTACCCTTTCTGCCCTGGGAGGACCCAGCAGAAGTACATCTACTCTGAGATCCAGCTCTTACCAGACATTGAATCCTTCAGTGCCTTGATTTTGCACTTTCCAGCCTAAAAAACTGAGAGCAACAAATTTCTGTTGTTGATAAGCTACATAGTCTTGAAGATTTGTTATAGCAGCCCAAACAGATCAAGACACAATGCATAAATATCTCATCTCATTTAATTCTGACAACAGGCTGAGCCAGTGAGGCACTCTGAAATTAGACCCGATAGGGTGAATTATTTTTCCTAGTTCCCCCTACTTAGGAAATTGTGGGATAAAACCAAGAATGAAGGAGTATGTAGCAAAACTGAGATCACTCTGCTCCAGGGCTGAAAATTTGCCTCTACAGCATCACCCGGGGCACTCCTCCCTCCCTCCCTCTTCCTCTCTTAAAACCACAGCCTTTTCCCTTTCTCTGTAAGACAGGGGAAGACAAGTTCTTACCAAACTGAACATGTTGATTCTCTTTATACTGATTGAGCATTCACCTGCCTTTCGGGGGAAATAAGGCCCTTCGTAGTTAAGGCTGCCAGGAATGAGATGAATTGCCAGTTGGGAATTTAGCAATATTCAGTGAGGATTATCTTAATGTTATGGATGCCTTTTACCGGCTCCCCACACAAAACACATACACACCCTCGAAACTGGCTTGGGATTTACCAGCAACCTTCCAAATCAAGGGCTTAATTAACTCTCAGGCTCTGTAGGAAATGCCATGAAATGTCTCTACAGTCAAGCAGCACAAAGAGGTACAAAACTTACAAGCATTTTTATATTAACTACAGTTTCCCAGTCATCATTTTGTGGATTTTATTTTTTTAATAATTTGCTATTTCTTTTGACTTAAGGACATAATGTTTTTACGTCTTAATTCATACATTCAAAGAAGCAAAAGGTGGAAACTCCTGGTGAAAAAGTGTTTGTTGCAATAAATATATAAACAACCCCCAAATCTAAACAGTTCCAAATGTAAGGGCAATCTCTGTCACTCACTAGCTTAAAACTCATGATTGGTTTTTCAGGCACATTCAGGATGGAGCATAGGAGTCCCTGGTTGCTTCCCCAAGTACTTTGTGATCAGGTAGCTTCCCATCCACACTCCAGCCCCAAATTCTGACAATCCCACTACACACCCTCTTTCCCGGGGTAGGCAGTGAACAGACAGGCCCCAGAAATCCTCCCATCTTCAGTCCTTTGCAACTGTGGGGCTGTCTGCCTGGAATTCCCCCTCCACGTCTTTAACTCATCCATCAAAGTCAGCCCAGTCACCACCTCTCTGAAGAAGTCTTCCTTGACCTCCAGTGGGGACTCCTAAGGCACCATGTGCTGACCTTTATTACAATATTTTTCATGCTGGTTCATGATAGTCTATTTACTCCTGGGTCACCTCCAAAGCAACGAGCTCCATGAAAGTATGGAAGCCCTGCATAAGACCAGGCACATAATAAATGCTCAACAAATCATCATTGAATGAAAGAGTGAATGAATGATCATCACTCAGGTTCATTTTTTCTACAGACTCCAAGTACACCATGGAAATGAGAGAGATGATTGTTCTTTGGCAACACACTTATAGAGTTGCTGCCAGCCTGAGCATGGTGCACACTCCTGTAATCCCAGCTACTCAGGAGGATCACAAGTTCAAGGACAACCTGAGCAATTTAGCAAGATCCTGTCTCAAAAAGGATTGGGGATGTAGCTCAGTGGCAGATCACCCCTGAATTCGATCCCCAGTACCACAAAAAAAAAAAAATTAAAAACTGCTTCCATTCCCAGGGACTCATGCAATCCAACATGGCCAGAATTATCACAAGGCTGCACAAACCCTAGTCCAAAGCATGATGTAAATGAACCCAGTTTCTTTATCTAGATGCCCAGCAATGTTCACCAAATTCAAAATTCTCAAAACTGGTAGCAAAACCAAAGTAAGGCCAGATTCCTAGAACTAGTTCCTGTCTCGAATGGTCTGGAAGTTCAGTTTGGTTCAGACCTTTGTATTATAAGGCCAGTGTAAGTATGTTCTACATATTTGATGGGGGTTAATTATAGAAGAAGTATAGGCATTGCAGAAAACTCTAAGTCAAACATAAAGTGGTATATAAAGCAGCCAGTGGAGGACTACCCCCTGTGATTCTCCAGGGACAGCCATAGCTTAGTGGTTAGCAGGCTAATATGCAACAAGCCTGGAAGACATCAACTCACAGAAGGCCGCATACACTATGTTATTTAAAGTATTTTTATTAGTTACCACAAAATAAAAATTAAAATGCTTCACACAACTGAGATACTTTTGTGGGGCTCCCAGCTCAGGAGGTGTATGGGAAATAAATAGACAATCAAAATCCAGCATGAGGATGAATGAATGCACAGAATTCTACTCAGCAATTAGAAAGGATATTGTGGCCTTTGAAGGTAAATGGATGGCAAAGGAAGAACTCGTGCTGAGTGAAGTCAGCCAACCCCAAGGAGTCAAGGGTCAAATGTTTTCCCTTTTTTATGGAGGCTGGAGCTAAACCCAGGCTTAGGTGAAAGGTAGTTAAACTGGTACTAGATCCAGCAAAGGCATAGCAACACATAATCTAGGGCAATCATAGATGTGGGAGGGGAGGAATAGATGGGGGAAGGCAAGCAAGGGAGGATAGGGAGGGATCTAGAGAGACAATCAACAATGCAGCATACTCTTAACCCCCCCCCAAGAATCCAAATAATTCTTATGCAGTCATTTAATTCTGGAAAATTCACAATCTAAGCATGTATATCACTTGTTGGGGCGAAATATAGAAGAATCAAGAGACTGGGGTGTGAGCAATGTGGGAGTAATTCTGGTTTAAAACATATGCATATCATATTGTTACTTTATATGCTTTTATGATTGTACAGTAATTCAACTCCTTAATAAAAAATCATCAAAAAGCCAGTACATAATTTAGATGTATTTTGAAATCTATATAATCGTAACTATTAAAATAAGTAGCATAGTAAAAACTAAAGAGAAATATATAAAATATATTCAACTGATAAGAATTGTTTTTCTTTCTAGTTATTGTTATTTGCCAAATTTTCTATAATTAGAACTAATTACTTTTACAATGGGAAAAAATAAAATAAACTTTGCTTTTATAAGTTGTGTTATAGAAATAAAATTAACTTTGCTTTAAAAAAAACAGCATGAGGGCTGGAGCAGGGGCTCAGTGGTTGGAGCACTCACCTGGCATGCCTGAGAACCTAGGTTTGAACCCCAGCATCACATACACAACTAAGTGTCAGAGAAACAAAAGCCAGATGAAAAAAATAAATAAAATTGATTCTCTCTTCCTCTCTCTCTCTCTCTCTCTCTCTCTCTCAAAAAACAAAAAACAGCATGTAAAGTAGTATGATTTCTAACTTTTCTGGGAAAATCTGAAGATCTGCCACCTTATTAGTAACGAGTAGGTGAAGGTGACCAGTGCCAGGTACTTAACATGAGGCATGCTTTCAAAGTTATCACAGTCCCTACCTGACCCACTTACCAAGCCAGCCTAGCCTCCATGTGCACTGGAGTTAACAATCACTGAGCATATCCTTACAAAAGTGTTCTATAATATCCTGAGTGTTATTTACACTGACTACAATCTTCTCGTTTCCACTATATTTATTGTTAATTTATACAACTCTTCCTGTATATTCTTCTGTATGCTATCTGTATGGGGGGGGGGATTCTGTGTGAATGTGTGTGTGTAATGGTATTTATAACCAATGCTTTCCTAATAGATATTTATGCTAGCACCATACATATTCAATAACAGTAAACCATATACACATATGTGTATAAGAGAGTGTATATATATATATATATGTATGTGTGTTAGTATTTCTCTTGGATGAACTTCTAAACATAGAATTGCTGAGTCAAAAGGAATGCATATTTTAAAGTTTTAATAGATATCACCAAAATACTGAAATTGGTTTAGAATCCCAGTCATGGTTAGCCCCAAGCTGAGGTTGGAGAGAGGCATGGAGTGGTGAATTGCCTACCACTTTAGCCCTCTTCCTCAGCAACAATACACCTGTACTCCTCACCTACCCATAATTCATTGCCACAAAGGTAATATCAAAAGTGGAAGAACCAGACTTAGCAGGACAAATACATTTTGGAATTTTACATGAAAATTTAATTCAATCATAAATTGGGCACGAAAGCAAAATGAGATAATTCTGGTTATCTCTATAGAATTTTCCATTTGTTATTGAAAAACAAAGGAATTTTACTAAAACCTATTGCCTACTCTTTCTTTCTTTCTTTCTTTCTTATTTATTGGGGCATTTCTCATTATTTTATCTCAAAACAAAATTGTTCCCATACTCTCTCCGTTTATGTTTGAGGCTTATTTCTCTTATGCTTCTTGTAAATTAATCTGGCATGACCATGAGAAGGCTGCTTATGTTTCCATGATTTGAATTCTACTAAATAAAACTAAAAATAAAGTCTAGGATCAAAATGCAAAAAAAAAAATATTGATTAAAATAACCTCTTTTTAAATGTCATAAATGCAGCAAATGGGATGAGAGGAGGGTTAAGAGTGCAGACCACCTGGGTCTAAATCCTGGGTTCCCTGTGCACGGATGGGGAGCAAAACATCACCTCTGCAGGACTCCACTTCCTCACCTGTAATGACAAGGTAATGACAGGGACAGGGTTCTTTGCACAGAATTTGACCCAAAATATTGTTAATTGTTATTATTTATTCTATCATAATAACCAACCCCACCCCTCTTAAAGTTCTACAGTGCTACAGAGCCCATGACCATGTAACCCTCCGGGCAGCTCTCCGTGAGTTGACAGTCACACAGTGGTCAAATCAGAATGATAACTGCTCAGGAAGAGAAGCCAGGAGTTGGGCTTAGTTTTAAACTGTACTTTAGATGAACACGATAGATAATAAGAGGTCTGGCAAGAGGATAATGGGTAACCTTTGCTGAGCGCTTACTCTGTCACACTCTTTGAAGCATTTTATAAGCATCTTCTCAGTGTATGCTCACAATAATCCTATTGGATAAGTGTTGTTATTACCATCGTCTTTCTTCTAGATGAGAAAACCAAGTACAGAGTGTGGAAGTGACTTGTTCTAGGTCATACTCTTATTTAATAGGGTGGTAAAGTCAGACACAGTGGCACACACCTGTAATCCCAACTACTAGAGAGGCTGGGGCAGGAAGGTCACAAGTTTTTAGCTTGGGCAACTTAGTGAGAGCCTGTCTTGAAAAAAAAAAAAAGTTTTTTTTTTCTTTTAGAAAGCAACTAGGGATGTGGGTGGGTGGTAGATTGCCCCTGGGATGCAATGCCCAGTACCATGAACACCCAAAATAATCATAATGATATGGTGGCATAGGCCATCTGACTTGAGAGCTTATACTCTTAACCACTGTGATAGGTCAAAACAATATCAAACAGAGATAAACTGGAGCTAAGACAAAAAGAAAAATCAGTATTGTCAACTAATATCTTTGGAGCACTTTCCATATAGCAAACATTGCTGCTGACACATATTAGGAATTTTATTCCTTATGACAAGCCTAAGTATGTATTACTGACCACGTTTTTATGAATGGGGCTTGGAACGATTAAACACAAAGCTCACAAAGCTAGTAGTGATAGAACTGAGTATTCAAAGTATGTCTCCAGATTCCAGGTTCCAAGCTTTTTCCTTAGGAATTCAGTGAGAATTCCAGACACAAATGAGTCATCTTTCTAATTCAACAAACATTTATTAAGCACTTGTGTCAGGCACAATCGACAGAGACATGGGTTCCTACACCATGAGACATGAAAGAGAGACACAATAAGTGAATAAATAACATATCATATAGTTGATGTATAATTAGCACCATCACAGGGCTCCCCCCAAAATGTCTAATTTGACAAATGCTATTTAGACAATTACAGAAAAATAATTCTAATTCTGCAAAAAATATAAAGAAACATGTTTCTTTTTTTCATGTATTTTAGAGTATACTACAAGGTCAGCCTCTGAAGAAAGACATTTAAGAATACAGCATTTGGGGAATTACAGAGTTTTGCAATTTTCCCCTCTGTGTGATCAAAAGTACAAGGTTATGGTTACCCAATAGTCTGGGCAAATTGTCAGCTTTTGCACGGACTTGCTCCGACTTTAATAAGAATTAAGGTTGCATCTTGCTCATGGTTTTGAATCAAAATATTTACCAATTTCATCAGAAAGGAAACAGTAAAAGAAGATAAGGAAGACCAGTTCGGAGCAAAAGACTGATCACAGCCACAGCTTATTTATTTATCTATTTATTTAGTAAGTCACAGTATCTGTTATGGATTAACATTGACTTGTTGTGATTTTGGAGCTTTGAAATTAATTTTTTTAAACAGTTACAGTGTTAGTTAGCTTCTTGCTGCTCTTACCAAAATAAGACCAACTTAAAGGAGGAAAGATTTATTTTGGCTCATAGTTTCAGAGGTGTGAGTCTATGGTCAGAAGCTCCATTTCTTTGGGCCTGAGATGAGGCAGAACATCATGACAGCAGAATGTGGAGGAGCAAAGCATCTCAGCTTGTGGCAACCAGGAAGCAGAAACAGAGAGGAAAAGGAAGGAGGAGGAGGAGGAGGAGGAGGTGGAGGAGGAGGAGGAGGAGCATGAAGGAGAGGAAAAAGAAGAGGAAGCTGGGGAAAAGATAAACCCTTCCAGGGCATGTCCCCAATGATCTATTTCCTCCAAGCTGGTTCAGCCTCCCAGTAGCCCATTCAGCTATCAATAAATCATTCCATTGATGAGGTCAGAGCCCTCCTGATCCAATCACTGCCTAATCAAAATCCCCTTCCCCAAACCTGGCTGCACTGGGGACCATGCTCTCAAAAGAGACTTTGGGGGACATTCCAGATCCAAACTATAGCAGCTATATATCAATTATAAGGCACAGGATTACAATTACTATTTACTACTATTAATTATTAGAATTATAGTATTTAAATATCCGTTTCAAAAATAAATAAATCTCCCTGTTTCAAACTGTTTCAGTAAATCTGTAATGATTTAAGCTATTGTCATGAGCTTCTTAAAAAATGTACTACACTAATAATATGTGTTCACTATAGGAAAATCAAAACTGTACATAAGCATAATTAAAAAAATAAAAATCAGCCAAAAAGGCCCAGTGCCCAGAAATAACCAATAGTGACATTTTGGCATGAAATCTTCTAGTCCCAATGTTATATATCTGCACATCATTTTAAAATAACCTATGAGTTAAAATTGATTGAATAGATACAATAAAGTACATGTAGTGCTCCAAAAATAAATAAATAAATAAATAAATAAATAAATAATAAACTAACCTATAAGTTAAAAGTTTCTGGGCTGAAGCGGTGGCTTGGCAGTTACAGCGCTTGTCTGGCATGTGCAAGTACGCAGGTTCAAACCCCAGCACCCACGTACACAACTGAGTGTTGGAACAACAAAAGCCATATGAAAAACTCTATTTAAAAAATTGATTCTCTCTGTCTCTGTCTCTCTCTCTCACTGTCCTTTTCTTTAAAAAAAAAAAAAAGTTTCTATATTCACTAATTGTGAATTTTTTCATATTATCATATACATCTCCCTATCACTTTAGTAGTCATATACTATTCCCATTTTATGTAGATAGATATGGTACATGTGTTTATGTGTGCATGCATACATAATTTATTTACCTGTTCTATACATCTCCCTATCACTTTAGTAGTCATATACTATTTCCATTTTATGTAGATAGATTACATGTGGTTATATGTGCATGCATACATACGTATATTTATTTACCTGTTCTATTGTTGCACATCAAAGCTGTTTTAAACTTTTCACTATTATAAGATATGCTACAAGGCACATATTTGAATACATATCTGTTACATTAGTATAAATTTCTACTGTTATTTCAGGATCAAAGGGACTTTGTTGTGGCTTTTTGTAATACTGGGGATTAAACCCAAAAATGCTTTGCCACTGAGATACATCCCCAGCTCTTTTTATTTTTTATTTTGAGATAAGGTATTGCTGAAACTGACCTGTAACTTGCTTTCCTCCTCCCTCAGCCTCCCAAGTAGCTGGTATTATAGGCATGTGCTTCCACACCCAGCTCAAAGGAACATATTTGTATGACTTTGGCTTTACGCTGAAATTTTTTTTACATTTTACTTTGAAATAAATATAGATTTATAAGATGTTGCCAAAATTGTGCAGAGAAGTCTCTTGTATCCTTCACCTAGCTTCCCCCAATGGTAACATTTTATATAACCATAACGTTACTAAAACAAGAAGACTAATGTTGGCACAATACAATTAACTAGACTACAGACTTCACTTGGGTTTCAGCAGTCAGATTACTTTTTTCTATTAATAGAATGCTAAGATGCATTCTTAGCTACTTTCCTCTCTCACAAAGCTGCCTTTGGAACACCATCCTAATCTTCTATAGAAGAAATAATACAAATGTACTTCGTAGACTATTCTCTTCTCCTGGAAATCAAGAGAAAGGAATCTTTCAGAAACCAGATTTAAAGGTCGATAAGCCAGTGTTTATGAAACAGAAGATGGATGTTTCTATCCTCTTGATTCTTCACAGTCATCCAGATCCTTATGATGCACTACAGCAGAGTTCTCCCAAAACCTGAGATACCAGGACAAAAAGAGAATAAGAGTCACACGGTGAGAAAGTTGTTCCCTTCTTTCCCTTTCACTCTTCTCATTGTGCTAAAAAGAAAGTCTCAGTTTAGGGCCAGTCTTTTTTTTTTTTTTTTTTTTTTTTTTTTAAGAAAGAGAGGACAGTGAGAGAGAGAGAGAGAAGCAATTTTTATTTAGTTTTTCATGTGACTTTCATTCCTTGAACTCTTCGTTGTATTCGTGGTGCTGGGGTTCGAACTCACGTACTTGTGCATGCCAGGCAAGCGCAGTAACCCCAAGCCACCGCTCCAGCCCCTAGGGCCAGTCTTAAATGCCTCTCTAACTCTTGATAATTCTCCCTTTTAACACAAATTGCTCAGGCCTCATGTTTAGGTCTAGGAAGACAATAGCATTTAACTGGAAATTAATGATGTTTTATTGCTTTTTTAATTTTTTATTAGTGCATTATAGCTGTACATAATGATGGGATCTGTTGTCACATATTCCTAGATGCACACAATACAGCAATACAATTTGGTCAATCTCCCCACTCTGCCACACCCCTCTATCTCCCTCCCCCTATTCCCTGATCCCTTGCCTCTTCTGGGTTCTATATCCAAAAAGAAAAAAAAACACCCCAATTACAGCGTAAGTACAGTGTCATAATTCTTATACCTATGAAGAACATTTTTATATACATAACTATAGTATATACAGTGACATAAATGCTTGGAATGTACCTTAGTTTATCTCAGTTCCAACCTTTCCCCTTCTCCTCCCTTCCTATCATCCCTTGTTATTCTTTGACATATATTGACAATAGGATTAAGCATGTACATTTGTGTAAAGGCATGCAGTACAGTGCTTTAATTGAACGTGCACTACCTTCTCCTTCAAATTGCAGCAAGTGGTTTCCCACTTACAGAAGTATTTTTTTAATTTCCTTTTAAAATAAGTTATTTCAATTAAGAAAGTAGCTTGAAATCTTTTTTAAAAAGGTATATAACTATGGAAAAAAGACATAAAAACAGGATTCAAATGACTGGGGTTAGGGATGTATTGTATTAAGAGTGTTTTGGTGGATAAAGAATCCACCACATATACAAGCATGTTTTACCTTGGGTTTGGTTGGGGTTAGAGTGAGAACCTCTGGCTCCTGGTTTTTTTTGTTTTTTTTTTTCTGAAATTTGCTTACCAAAAAGAAGAAAAAAAAAGAGAAAAATCCTTCATCTATTAAGCATTTATTTATGCACCACCTCTACTCCTTTAAACAACCCAGTGAAATAGGTTCTATTAACAACCTTATTTTATACATGAGGAATCCAAGGGAGAGAGGAATGAGTAATTTGCCCAGGTGATCTGTTTATTAACTGTCTGGGATTCAGACCAGTTCTATTGGACTCCAAAGTCATGCTCTG